>JAQZBX010073530.1:0-14889 GCA_029593785.1 Cabassous unicinctus | reverse complement strand
CTCCCGGCTCCCCGCCCGCACCGACGCGCCCCGGCCCGGCCCCCTCGGGCTCCTTAAAGGGCCCGCGCCGCTTCCCGGGCCCCAGCGCGCGCACACGCTGCCGCCACCGCCGCGCGCGCGCGCGCGCGCGCTCACACACACTTGGGCGCGGCGCCGAGTTTCTTTTTGGCAGCCTCCCGAAGGAGGTAGGAGGGGCAAGGCGCCTCCCCATCCTGCCCCCCTCCTCCAGCTAAGGGCCTGCGCGCCCTCCTCCTCCCCAGCCCCAGATACTTTACTGGAATCGCGTTTCAGCTATTAAATTATAACTCAGGAGTGGCCAGTGGATGGCGACCGGCGCGCACGGGGAAGGCCACACACAGGGCCCGAGGGACGCACACAGATGCGCAGGGACACGCAGTAGGATGCAGAACTGGACGTGAACGCACCCGGCCGCTGCCTCGCCGTGACAGCAGAGCTCGCCCAGGAGAGCACGCTGGAAACTCAGGCCACCCCCACCCCACCCCCGGACCCGAGCACAGCCTGGGACAGCGACTCAAATATAAGGTCGCACCCAGATAAGCACTGGGACACACGCATGCACACATACAGTTCACGGCGTGCAAGAGGGCAGGCACGTGGGCTGGAAGGTCAGTGTCATGGGGGCAGGGTTTCTGGTGCTGTGTTCAGGGCCAGTCACCGCAGGGACTCAGTGATGCGTGTTGTGTGAACGCCCCTTTGAGGGCCTCCTGCACCACAGCACAGACTGAACCCTGCAGACCTGGGGCGGGCCCCACGGTGCGCACATCCTACACTGGGGACCTGCGCGGGGCCCAGACGCACACGTGCACACGCACTGCACACCCACCCATGCACGCGCAGGCACACGCAGCTCTGGGAACCCAGCCTCTCTGGCTGCCCTGACAGCATGTCCTCACTTACCTTCTCCTCCCCTCCCAGTTTTCCCTCCAAAAGTGGGGGTGGCGGGAGGGGGGTGTCTTTTCAAACGCCAGAGGGCCCGGAGAACCCCAGGCCTGGAGCCTCCCCCTCTCCTCTGCTTTCCCCTAAGATGTTGAGTTTTCTTTTTTTTCTTTTTTTTTTTTTTTTCAGTTCAACTTTCCTTTTTTGGAGCGACATCTCAGCAGATTCAGTTCTGCCATCTGCGAACATCTGAGAACCCCCGGGGGAGCGGGGAATGGCTGCGGTGGGGAGGCTGCCAGGCGGTTTCCAGGGGCCCCGCGGCCTCCCGCCAGGATGCAGGGGCTGCCTGCCTCCCCAGCAGCAATTTGTCCCTCTCGGCCTGCTCAGGCTGTTTGTGTTGGGGGGAGGGGAGGAGGCTTGGGGCAGACAGAAACCTGGAAAAAGGGAAATGTGGGGTGTCGTGGGGGGCAGACAGCTTGCAATTTGGAACAGGAGGGATCACAAAGGTCAGCAATCCTCCCCTTCCGCGCTCTGGCCCGGCCAGGTCGGGCTCTGCCCCCACCAGGCCGTGGGAATGCACATGCAAGGAGCCTGACCTGCTGAAGGAAGAGGCCCCTCCCGCGGGGTCTGAGGGTAGGAAGGAGGGGGCCCTACAAGTGCCCCCCCCATGTCACCTGAGAACTCTGCTGGGATTTGCATTTCAATGAAGAGATGCAGGGCTGGGGAAGGAGAATTTGGGGTGTCTTGGGGTTCCTGCTCCCAGATTCCTGCCTCCTAGGAGTGGCTCAGGCTGTGGCTGAGGCTGCAGGCCTTGGAGGAGGTGAGGCGGGGGGCAGGCAGCTTTTTAATGTCCCTGGGGTCACCTGGAAACACCTCAGAGGCCTCTCCAGGCTGCTCTCCAGCAGGTTCAGAGTCCTGGACCACCGTGTTACCAGAGGGAAGCCTGAGACGGAAGGAAGGTCTGCTCCTGTTTCCCATCATTGGGGTTATTCGTCGCTACGGGGTTCAGAGCCCTGACCACAGGCCCTGGGGGGTCCACTGACTCCTCCCAGTGACCCTGAGTCCTGGAAGGCCCACCTTCCAGATGGGGAAGAACCCAGCTTGCTGAAGTCTCTCAGCACCCCGGGTCTGCATGGACGAGCTGGAAGACCCTGCCACCCTCCAGCCGCCAGAAGCCCCAACATGGCACCTTGTTTGCTGCTAGACTCTGAGCAGCGGCTGCCAGGAATCCATGTGCAACTGACAGGATCAGCAGTTTAGAATCCTGCCAAAGAACGCCCTAACAACCTCTCTGGGGGGGACCCCAAGCCTCAGAGATTGCAGGTTGGTAATATCAATAGCTGAGAGCTTCCCAAAGGAAAGACTTTGAATATACCCATTTTACAGGTGGGCAGACTGAGTTTGATTTTAAGGGAGTCACCCAAGGACCTCAAGGACCTCAGGCTGTATATAGTGAATGGCCAGGGTGGGGTTGAAACTGGGGAGGGGGGTGCATACATCCAGGGGCTCTGGCCCCACTAGGACCAAATTCTGCCCTCGGGCTTTGCCCCCACTGCCCCTCTTCCAGGCCTTCAGCCATTTCCTCCTACATGCTTGGCAAGCTGGCCAAGCCCATCCCTGCTGCAGGGCCTTTGCACTAGCTGCTCCCTCTGCCCGGGACACCCTTCCCCAATCTTCTATCTTCAGGTCCCAGATCAAGGTCACCTGAGAGCAGCCCTGGCTGACCCCCTATCTAAAGAAACCCCCAGACACTCTAACCCGTCACCCTCTTCCTTTCCTCCACCCAAAAGTACCTTGGGAAATTGTAGGCAGAAGGAGGTTAGGCCTGATGTCAACGAAGAGATCACGACTTTGCTCACGCAATACATATTTATTAAGCGCCTGCTGTATGCCAGGTGCTGAGGGAGAGAGCAGTTTGAAGGCGACGCGGCACCAGCCCCCAGAAGCAGACAGCTGTGGGGAGCTGCCACTGGGCCCCTTCTGAGTCCTGCCAAAGCATCGCCAAGGAGGTCACTCGGAATCCCCGTCCCCCTCCCCCCTTTGCTGCGAGAAACTGCGGCTGCAGTGTCACCCCAGCTTCCTTGGTGCCTTCACCTTACTTATCACAGTTTTTGCATTTCAGAGAAAAAGAAACTGGGAACAAGATCAAGCGGCTCTCAGATAGACCTGATTATCTCTGAAGATAAACAATTTTCTTTCTCCTAGGGGGAATTTCTGGTGTGTTCTCCCGCCCCCTGGGCATCTGCTTGAATCTTGGCTCTCCAGGACTGTGGGGCAGGCACAAATAAGCGCTCGCTCGGTCAAAGAGGACATCCAGGGAGGACGGTGGTTCCTGCAGGCTTGCTAGGGCCCCAGAGTGGTCACCAGGGGGGCTGGCTGCTTGGATCCTGGGCGGCCCTCCAGTGGAACGGTGTGCAGCTCTGAACAAGAATGAGAGCAAGCTGTGTGCCTTCTGATGGGGGAAGATTTCCGAGATACATTGTTTAGTGCAAGCATGTGCAGTACCAGGTAGGTATGCACAGTGGTACCTTTTGTGGGGAAAAGGTGAGGTGGGAATAAATGTGCATATGCATGCTTGTCTATGCATGGATACCTCTGGAAAGATATTCTTTCAGCGAACATTTATTGAATGCCTGCTTTGTGCTAGGCACCGTGCTAGGCCTGGGGGACAGGAGCAAAACCCTCTGTGCAGAAGGCAAAGGCTCTGCAGTCAGGAAGCTGACATTCTAAAGGGGGAGATGCATAATTAAAACTTATTAGCATATTATACACTGTAACAGAAGGTGGTAGGTACACTGAAAAAAATAAATAAATCTGGAAAGGGAGACAGAGTTCACAAGGGTGGGGAGGTCACTGAGAAGGTAACATTTGAGAAAAGACCTGATAGACATATCTGGGACAAAAGTGGAACAAGCACAGGAAACAGCCAGTGCAAAGGCCCTGGGGTGGGAACAGGCCAGGCATAGTCAAGGAACAGGGAGGCCATTGCAAGAGGAATGGATGGACTGAGCAGTGGGGAGCGAAGGGGTGTGACAGGAGTGGAGATGGGAGAGGTAACAAGAGACATAAGAAACCGATACTGAGGCATCCTTTGGCAGGGGAGCTGGGAACTGGGGCTTGGTGGAAGGAGACTTGTTTTACTATACCCTGTATGGGCTGGACTGTTTAAAGATGTATGATGAAAGTGCCTTCCTTTCCGTCCTTCTCTCTTCCCTTCCCTTCTTTCTTTCTGCTTGGACATCCCTGCGCTTCTGGAGTCCCTGAGATCCAAGGAGACCTCCTGTCTGGCAACTTTGCACCACATTTGCTATTGCTCAGCCTCCCTGAGAATGTCAGGAATTAGTCCCCGGGTGGCCTGACCTCCCCGGGCCTGGGAGGCCGACAGATGCCCCAGCCTTCCCAGGGCAGCTGGAATGGTGGAAGTGGCCTCATTACCTCACTACCACCACGCCCAGGGGAGCTGCCCTGACCTGAGCAGCCCTGGTGGGGCCAGACTCAACCCAGAGGCAGTGAGGCCTGAGGTCTTAAAGCTGGGAGGGGGTGTCACCCAGGCCCCCTCTGGTCTGTCCTGACACAACCAGGGCACCTCTCACAATGCATCAGTGCGGCAGGCTTCTTCTGGCTCAGAAGGCTCTCTGGGCCCCTTGGGCACCTCAGGAATGATTAAAAACCCAGCACTGCCTGTGGGAAATTTATGGGGTTGTGAGACTGAGAAGAGAGGCCTAGTGTGAGAGAAGCAAGTTAAAGTGGAAAAAGGAAGCGGATGTGGCTCAAGCGACTGGGCTCCCATCTACCATATAGGAGGTCCAGGGTTTGATTCCCGGGACCTCCTGGTGAAAGGCAAGCTGGCCCACATGGCGAGCTGGCCCAAGTGGAGAGCTGGCCCATGCGGCGTGCTGGCCTGCGTGGAATGCTGGCCCGCACAGGAGTGCTGGCCCGAGTGGAGTACTGGCCGTGTGGAGAGCTGGCGCAGCAAGATGACACAACAAAAAGAGACACAGAGGAGAGACAATAAGAGACACAGCAGACCAGGGAGCTGAAGTGGCGCAAGAGATTGAGCGCCTCTCTCCACTCCGGAAGGCCCCAGGATCAGTTCCCGGTGCTGCCTAAAGAGAAGACAAACAGACACAGAAGAATGCACAGCAAATGGACACAGAGAGCAGACAACAGTGCCGGGGAGTGGGGTGGGGTAGGGATAAATAAATAAATAAATCTTTAAAAAAAAAGTTAAAAGTAGAAAGAGTCCACAGATTCAGTCAGATCTGGTTTCAGCTCCCAGCCCTGACACCTCATTGGTCACTCAGCAAACATGTGCTGAGTGTTGACAGTGAGCAAGACCCCAGGACCCAGGAGTGAAGGGACTGGCACAGGGCTGGTTCTTAATTTTGTTTTAATTTATATATATATATATATATATTTTTTTTTTTTTTAGGAGGTACAGGGGATTGAACCCAGTACGTGTGAAGCAGGCGCCCAACCACTGAGCTACAGCCACTCCCCATGGTTCTTTGGCAGTGGGGTATAGGGGAGGCTCACCTCAACATCCATCCTGCACTTCTCCTGGTCTGCCTTCCTGGATGTCAGAAGTCCACAATTAATGTTTACCAGACTCCCTTGCAGCTAAGGTTTCCTATGGATTTAGGTTTCTGCAATCCATTTGTGACACTTGAATTTGGACTGAGTCTGGAGGGTGGAGAGAGGGCCTGAGGCAGCCATTATGCCACAGTGAGTGAAGCCTTGGGGAAGGTTCTGGAATTGCCATCTGCGGGGGCAGGGCCTCACTCAGAGAGTGGCTTCCTGCCTGGGTGAAGCAGCAGCTCCCCTGGCAGCCTGGTTCTGCGGCGTGTCTCTGACCATCACGCTGGGAAGCTCAGCCTCAAGCCCTTCAGCTACTTACGGTCCTGAATCGAATCCCTTCAACTATCCACAGTGGATTCTCTTTCCTGCAAGATTCAGGGAGTCACAAAACAAAGAAAGAGGAGGGATAAAAATAGTTACAAATGGTGGTGGCTGCAAAAAAGGAAGCAGCTAGGGACCAAGAGAACTGGAGGGGAGGGAGAAGGACAGGCTTGAGATTGGGTGATCCAGCGGGGCCTCCCTGAGGACGTGACATTTAGGATGGCACCCAAAGATTGAGAAGGAGGTAGTCAGGAGGTGAGGGAACAGCATTCCAGCCCCATGGAACAGCAGGTGCAAAGGCCAAATGGTGCGTTTGAAGACTGAGGATCGACACATCAGTTTACCTCCCTGAGCCTCGGTGTTCCTCGTCTGTAAAATGGGGCTGGACTTCACTGGGTGGTTGAGGGGACTCAGCGAAATAATGCAGCTGAGCACCCTCCAAAACCTTAAAGGGCTGGGAGCACTTTGAGCCCTTAAAGAGCATTCGCCAAGGGTACTTTCAGTGCCGGGCCCTGGCCTGAGCATTTTACATGGATCATTGATCCACAGAGGCACATAGCCTGGTGGTTAGGGCACCCACCCTAGCCACTGGCTGTGTGACTAGTTACTCAGCTGCTCTGAGCCTCAGTTTCCTAATTCGTAAAATGGTGAATAATAACAGAGCCCAGAGCCCAGAGCCTTCCCTGAAGTATCCCATGAGCTCCAGATGTGTCATTGCTTCAACTGTAACTCCCACTGCTCAGATGAGGCAGCCATACCACCCATGGGGGTGCGGGGTTGATGTCCCTGTACCCCCAAACAGGGCTCCACTGGCCCTGTCAAGGCACCGTGTATGTTAGAACATTAACCGGAGTCTGGTTGGTGTGAATCAGATGGTCATACATGGTTGACGTAGCACTTGCCAGCCCCAGGACAAGCAGCTTCTCCAGACCATGTTGGGGGCGGGGGTAGAAAATCAAAAGGGAGAGGAGCAGGGATGGGAGAGGCCCAGGGAGGACCACCCTGATTCCCCCCGACCTCCTCACCCCCACCCTCCTCCTCACTGGCTCTGCTCCAGACACACTGGCCTCCTCCCTGTTCCTCAAACCCTTCCACAGCCCTGCCTCAGGGCCTTTGCACTGGCCATTCCCTCTCCTTGGAATACTTTTCTCCAGATGGCCCATGGCTTGCTCCCTCACCCCCTGCGAGTCTTTGGTGAAAAGTTCTCTGACCTCTCTTCTTAAAACCACGGGGCATTCCCCAAAGCTCTCAACCCTCCTCTCCTGCTTAATTTTTCCATTGAACTTATCACCTTCTAACAAATCTGTATTATTTATGCACTGTATTTTCTGTCTCTTCCAATAGGCATAAAATCTCTGTGAGAACGTGGACCTCGTCTGCCTCGTCACTGGCTTATCTCCAATGCCTCCAATGACACATGGCACAGAGTAGGCACTGAGGAAATATTTACCGCATAAACAGATGAACAGGGCCTGAGCATGAGCTTTCCCGTGTGATAACCAGCTCCCACGATGGCCCCCAGGGACCTCCGCCTCCGGGATTCCTGCTGCTGTGTAGTCCCTCCCACTCCAGATAGGTCTGACTGCGCGACCCTGAGGATGATGTGGGAACGGCGGTGCGTGACCTCCCACGTCACACGGCTCCACCTCGCTCTCTCCGGGCGCCTCGCTCTGGGGCAGCCAGCAGCCGCGTCCTGAGGACACTCGAGCAGCCCTGGGCTGAGGCCTCCCACCTGTCACCACCACTGACCTGCAGGCCTTCCAGCCCCGGCCAAGCCTTCAGAGGAGGCCGCAGCCCCCACCGCCACCTCCACTCCAACTTGACCAGTGGCTCTGAACCAGAACCAACCCGCTAGCCTGCTCCTGGCCTCCTGACTGCAGAAACTGAAAGTAAAAAGTTATCTGCTGCTTTAAGCTGCTAGGTTTGGGGTGAACTGTTCCACAACCAGTGAATGCACTGCCACCGGCCTGATTGGAACCCCAGCTCGACACATACCAGCTGGGTGGCCCCAGGCCACTCGCCCTCTCGCTCTGGGCCTCAGTTTCCATATTAGTAAAAACAAAAACCATACCTGCCCACCTGGCTGCCCACCAGGGTCTGAGGTGCAAGAAGTAAGTAGACGAGGTAACGTGGCTCGAGAAGCCCTGTCTGGGGCCAGTCCCAGGGCCTGAGCCCCATGAGCCGCCTCCTTGTCTCAGACAACCCAGGCCACCACTTACCAGGGGCTTGCTCCATGCCGGGCTCCGGGCTGGGGGGCGGCTGACCGCAGATCCATGCATCACTTGGGGTGGGGGCGGGGGACAAGCACTGGCCCCATTTCACAGAGGAGGAAGCTGAGGCTCAGAGGGCACTTGCCCAAGGTTATGCAGCCAGGAAGTGGCAGGTCTGGGACCCAAGCAGGTCTGCTTGACTCCCAAGCCCTGTGTCAGCATCACAAAGGACATTTCAGGTGCTGTTCGAAGCTTTCCAGTCCACGCTGTGCCCTCCCGAGCTGAAGTCTCTCATCCCGTGTCATTCCATTCACTCCAAGGCTCCAGCATCCCAGGACGCTGGGGAGATGGTGCAGAAGGACCCAACCACGAGACCACACTCCCAGCCTCCCTTGCAGGCAGGTGTGGCCACGGGTCCGAGTTCTGGCCAATGGAACGTGTGCCCCTCCAAGGCCCAGCCTGTGAAAACCTCTCCGTGGGATTCTTCATGCTCCCTCTCCAAGCCAGTGACCTGGGAGGCCACATGTTGGAATTACCAGAGCCACAGACGGAAGGGCCGGGGTTCCTGCATCACCTGCTGGAGGAGGCCTGCCCCCAACCAGGACATGCGTCTTGTACTCGACGTATCTGTGGCAGGTGACCTTGCTTGTCCCCAAGCCAACCTTCCCCCTGGCCCTCGCTGTGGCTCCCCCTGGACAGAGCACATTCCCCAGCCCCCAACTCGGGGATTGGCCACATGACTTATTTTTTCCAATGCAATGTGGAGGGAAGTGACACTCACAAGATCAGAGACAAAGACTGATGAAGCATCACATGGTTCTACTGTTCCTTTTGTCTTTCTGCCATTGTCGTGAGACCAGTACATCCTGGGAAGCCTCTGGTTCCAGAAGGAGGAATCAGGTGGAATAGATCGGAATCCAACCCACAGCTTTTAGCAAGGCCCAGCAGAGCCACAATCAACCCACAAACCCACAAGGGAGAAATAAATGCTTTTACTATTAAACACTGAGATATTGGAATTGTTGTTACATAGCATCATCAGAAGAAACCTGACTAATACACTGAGTGAGAAGTACATTTTTTTAAACTAAGCCACTGAAACTTTGGGGTTGTGTTTTACAGCAGCTGGCCTTCCCTGTCCTATAAAGTCAGATTATTCTGGAAAGATCTTTAGAGATTATCTTGAACAACCAAAAAGATTAGCCAGACCAGGAGGAGCTAGGCCAGGCGTGGAATGGCCACAGCAATCTGATTTTTAACGTTCACCCATCACAGTGACAACCTGTGGTGTCCAAAAGGCAGGTGAGGAAACTGAGGCTCAGGGATGCAGAGAGAAAATGGTGGAGCTAAGGCTGGAAGTCCATCTGCTGACTCAGCAAATTTTAGCTGCGCAACTACTGTATTCATTTCCTAGAGCTGCCATGATGAAGTAGCCAAACACCAAGATGCATGTTCTCACCGTTCTGGAGCCCAAGACCTGAGCTCAAGGAGTCAGGAAGGCTGGCTCCTTCTGGGCCTCTCTGCTGCTCTGGAGGCCTCCGCCCACGCGCGGTCTCTGCCTCTGTTGTCATGTGGCCTTTTCCCTGCATGTCTGTCTCTGTGTCCAAATTACCCTTCTCATAAGGACACGGTCATTGGCTCCTCAGCCCAGGATGCAAAGACCCTATTTCCAAATCAGGTCACCTGAGGTGGGGAGTGGGGAGGCCCGTTTGGAGGCTGTTGCCATGAAAATGACGAGCATCAGGACAGGGCCAGAGGTGGGGTGCAGGGGACCCATCCCAGGCATCCAGCACAGAGGAAGGGGCCTGCGGGGCTCAGAGACAAGCCCGGGCTGTGAAAGGGTGCGGAGCCCATCTGCACCTGGAGGACAGCTGGCTTGGAGGAGGAGGAGTCCGGACCTGTTTTCACTCCAGTCCTTTGAAGCAAGGGTGCAAAAGGCGCCTACGGGCCCTGCAGGGTCACTGCAGGTCCTTCGTGCCCATCGAGGTCCAAGCAGAGCCAGTGCAGGGGTGTCAGGCCTGGGAGGCTCAACCTCCTCTCTGAAGCTGCCCATCCCATAATCTTTCTTAACCTCTCCGTGCCTCAGTTTCCTCCTCTGTGAAATGGGTATAATATAAGCCCCTTCCTCATGCGGTGGTTCTGAGAATTTAATGAGATCCTGGGTGTCGAGTCCTTAGCACGGTGTCTGGGCCACGTAAAGTCGGCCACGACTCCCTTTATTAATGGCTCCTGGGATGGGAGAATTTGGCGTGGGCTGGAGAAACCAGACGTGGCTCCCTGGCAGGGGCGGGCCAGAGCTGGCGCTGGAAACTTACAATTTGCTGGGTTCGTGCTTGAACCTCCGCCTCCCCGAATGCTCACGAGGACCCTCAGAGGCCGACACAAGCAGCAGCCCCGCTGCCTGAGTCTCCCGTGGCAGCTGTAAAAGATGAGCCCCGGCGCAGGGACCCGGACAACCCAGACTTACTATCCTCCAGCTCTGGAGGTCAGCATCTGAAACGGGCCTCGGACGCCACGTTCGAGGTGAGCAGGGCGGCTTCTCCTGGAGGCTCTGGGGAGAATCGGCCCCTGGCCTTCTCCAGCTGCTGGAAGTGCCCCGTTCCCTGGCTCCGCCTCTCCCCGCCCTCTGCTTCCATCCTCACCTCTCCGCCCTGGCCCTCCTGCCTCCCTCTGGTAAGGACCCATCCGGACTGCCCAGGACAATCTCCCCACCTCGAGTCCTCAGCTCCACCATATCTCCAAAGCCCCTTTGGCCGTGCAAGGGCACGTGTTCCCGGTGCTGGCAAGTAGGAGGTGGCCATCTTTGGAAAGCAGGGGTATGTGCCATAATTCCGCCCCCACACCCATCTCATACACGCAGTGAGATGAGAGTCTTCGTCCTAGGTCTCCTGGCTGAGCCGTTGTCCATCAGACTGCAAAACCTGCAGCTGCTACAGTTTCGGGATTCCGGCTTCCACTCTGCTTATTACTGAGCCTGCGTTTGTGCACTTCAGCCACTCTGCCTCATTAATTTATTTAACAATATTAACTGGGCACATGTCATGTGCAGGCAGTGTTTCAGGCACTGGAGCTATAGTGGCAATGAAGACAGACAAACATCCCTGTCTGCACAGAGCTGACAGCTTCTCAATTGTATCTACTCTGACACTTTCTGCTTCAAGTAACAGAAATCCCAGCTCAAACTGAATTAAACAGTAAGCATGTCTATTATTTCATATATAAGAAATCAGGAAGTGGGAGGGTTCAAGATTTGGCTAAGTAAGTACCATGGCCATGGACCCCCAGGTTCTTTCTCTCTTTCTGGTGTCCTACCCTCAGCTCTGTTCTCATTCCAAACCCCGTCTGGTCACAAAATAGCTGCCATTGCTCTAGCCGAAACATCCAGACACAGCATCCAGTGTATAAAGTAGGACCCTTTCTTTAAGAAACCTTGCCGAAGCCTGCGGCAGCCCTCTCCTCATGTCTTGTTGCCCAGAACTCAGTGCCATACCCACAGCGTAACCAATCTCTGTCAAGGGAAATGGAACCACGGCAATAGCCTGAGACCAATCCAGACGCCCTCCAGGGCTGGGGACATGTCACCTTTCCTGAGTCCCATGGGAAGGCAGAGACCCCTAACTAAAATCAGGGTTCCCATGGCAAGAAAGAAGGGGAGAATGGCCGTTTGGGGGTGACTGCAGTGCCCGCTGTGCTCTCCAGGGCCCAGGGTCTGTCCATACAATGGGGTGGCTCCAAGCACAGGCTCTTGGGCCGGACGGCCTGGGTTCAAATCCTGCCTCTGCGACGTTCCAGCTGAGTAATTCCAGTTTCCTCACCTGTCAAATGGCTGTGGCAAGGGTACCTGCTCACAGGGTGGCAAGCCCAGAACGGGCGCTCACCAAGGCTCAGCAGTTACCGTCTTTCCTGTGGCCTATTTCTCAAGCAGGCCCAGAACATACATTCTTAGTCCTCTGCCTTGACTGGAGAAGACATTTCCCCCCCAGGCCTCCCCCCTCCCAAATTAAAGTGAAAACTGCATCCCAAGACCCCTTCCTAGAAGCTGGCCGAGCCTCGCCTCTGTGTCAAAAGTGACCTGAGGCGCTCCTACTAGGGACTGGCCCCCACCTCCATCAGCCGCCACCTGGCAGGCCAGGAGCCTGAGGCCCAGCTTGGAAGTGGGGGGCGGGATTGAACCCGCGTCCCCTGACTCCACAGCCTTGGACTTTACTATCGTTATCCACGTTCCACTGCAGGGATTGGGGGGGGGGGGTCAAATTGTGCCCCCCCAAAAGGCAAGCTCAAGTCCTAACCCCAGGACCTCTGAGCGTGACCTTACTTGGAAAGGATCTCACAGATGGCTCTAGAGCTGAGCTCACGCTGGAGGAGGGTGGGTCGTAAATCCAGGGACCCGTGTCCTTATAAAAAGGGGAGAGGACCTGGAGAGGGGCACACGCAGAGAGGAGAAGCCACGTGAAGACGGAGGCGGGGAGAAACTGGAGGGCGGCTACAAGCCAGGAACGCTCGGGGCGGCCGTAGCCACCAGAACCTGGACAGGGCCAGGAAGGGGCTTCCCCGAGAGCCTTGGGAGGGCGCGCGGCCCTGCCCACACCCCGCGCTCAGGCTTCTGGCCTCCAGAGCTGGGAGAGAGTCGGTTTCTGTTGTCTAAGCCACCCACTTGTGGTGCGTTGTTACGCAACCCAAGAAAACTAACGCGTACTGCGAGCCGTGAGCCCACAGGCGTTTGTCATCAGGATATTTCACATTAAAATATGGCTTCCCCTGAAGGAATGGTAGGGTCTGGCCACACGGGGCCTTTACCCGGGGCACGTGTTCTCTGGTTTGTGCCAGCCCCACCCAGACCCTCCTCGTCGCTGGGAGCATCTCTGTTGGCAGCCCCTGCTCTGTGCTCTCACCCAAGCACAGCCCATGAAAAGGGGGGCATGCTGACCCACCTGGCCTAGTGGGCCGGGGCTGCCACAGATGCAGGAGGACAGGTCACCCCGCCCTCACGGCTGAGAGGGGGGCCTCGCCTGCCAAGTCTCCACCGCCGCCGCCGACGTCCCAGTCCTTGCTGTGCCTGGGCCCTGGGAGCTGGGCCTCGTCCCCTCCCTGTCTCTGCCAGGGCACAGTTTCCTCCTTCTGTCCTTCCAGGACTTGGCAGGAGGCAGTAGGACAGGGTTTAGAATGTGCCAGAAGCCAGACCAGCAAGCCAGAGATCTCCGTCAGGGACAGGGAATGAACTTGCTGGAAGCCTGGGTGGGGAGGGAGGGTATGGGGCTGCCCTGGGGCGCTGCGGGGGCGGGGAGGGCCTGTGTGTGTGTGTGTGTGTGTGTGTGTGTGTGTGTGTGTGTGTGTGTGGCTGGGAGGGCAGTGTGGGGGAAGAGGCCTGCACAGGGGCATCAGCCGGGTCTCAGGCCGCCTGCTCTAAGGGGGGTTCTGGGCAGGGCAGGGACAGGGCAGCACATGGAAGTGACCCTTTCCCAGGAGCCGCCTTTGGGCCCAGTGACCACATCCCTGCCCCTGCAGCCAGGCTCCGCTGACCACAAGGCTGGTGCCTGTGCTTTCTCTCTGCCGGAGGCCTGGACCCCCTGGGGATTCACGATGGGTGCCTGCAGGAAGGGCGCTCACTTATCCGCTGCCGGGTGCGTGGACTTTGGTTCTGCTCCCAGCTTGCCAGCTGCGCCTGCCAGGCCTCTCGCTCCGGTTCTTCCACATCCTCCCGGCCTCCAAAGACTGGCGGCCCCAGGGCTCAGGCCTTTCCCTCGCCAGTCCATGCACGCCCTCTCCCTCCAGGACCTCATCGTCTCAGGGGTGACTTCCAGAATCCCTGTTTCAGCCGACTGGACGACTCCGCTTGGTTGGCTAACAGGTGACGCCAGCTCACCATGGCCAAAAACACGCGCCCACTCCCCCATGGCTTCCCATCCCCGGAGAGGGCAGCTCCAGCCTTCCTGAGGCTCAGGCCCAAACCCCGCAGTCATCCTTGACTCAGCTCTTTCTTTCACACCCCGTGTTCAGTGGGTGAGCAAATCCTGTTAACGAGACCTACAGAGAATTTCTAGAATCCGACCTCTTCCCGCCACCTCAGCTGTCGGCACCCTGGTCCAAGCTGACATCACCACCTCTCTGAACTATTACAGTCGTCTCCTTCCTGGTCTCCCTACTCTAGTCCTGCCCCTTCCCCTCCATCCTTACCCCTGCAGAGAGAGTGAGCTCTCCAAAGCATCAATATGAACATGCTACTCCCCTGCTCCACAACCTTCAATGGTTCCCCAGTGCCCAAAGATTAAAGACTGACCTCCTCAGGGGAATTCAAGCTCCTCTCCTGTGTCCCAGGCAAAGAACACTGTGGGATGTCTCCTACACTTGCCTCTGGGTGTACCACTTGCCCAAGGGTGGGTTCTCCTGCCCCTTGTTCCTCTATTCCATCACTCCTTGTCCCAGATCACGCTGTCCCATCTCTCCAGGACTCCCACCCATGCCTTAAGGCCCATTGCACGTGCTGTCTCCTCCCAGCCCAGCTCGGGGCAGCCCACTGGGCAGCCCTCATCTCTCTTCACTGGACCCTCTATGTCACCAGCCCTGGGATGGACACGGCTGGACAGAGGACACACACATGTGCGGCACGGCCTACCCCTCTCCTGCCCCGCCCCCTCGCTCACTCCCTGCAGCCCGAGGGCCCCCTCCGAGCCTTTGCCCTCGCTGCGTTCGCTGCCTGGCAGTCCTCCCCGGATGTCCTCCCCGGATGTCCTCCTCGGATGACCGTGTGCCTGGGGACCTTGTGCAGTCCCTAGAGGAGCCTGCCCTGGCCCCTGCACCAAAACCTGCACCGCTCGCACCCCCGCCCCCTTCCTCTGCGCCGTTTTCCTGGCTCTGAGCACGTTCTTGGGCACCGCCGTAGCTC
>JAQZBX010073529.1:0-14897 GCA_029593785.1 Cabassous unicinctus | reverse complement strand
GGTGAGAGGGTCAGACTCTGCCTACCTATTTTGGTACCATTTTCCCAGAAGTCCCCATAGGTTTAGATATGTTCTGTTCTCATTTTCATTTGTCTCAAGATATTTGCTGAATTCTTTTGCAATTTCTTCTTTGACCTACTGATTATTTAAGAGTATGTTGTTTAATCTCCATATATTTGTGAATTTTCCATTTTCTGTCCATTATTGATTTCCAGGTTCATTCTGTTATGATAAGAGAAAGTGTTTTGTACAATTTCAATAATTTTAAATCTATTGAGACTTGTCTTATACCCAACATATGGTCTATCTTGGAGAAGGATCCATGAGCACTTGAAAAGAATGTATGTCCTACTGTTTTGGGGTTCAATGCTCTATGGATGTCTGTTAGGTCTAGCTCATTTATCATATTATTCAAACTCTCTGTTTCTATATTTATCCTCTGTTCAGATGTTCTATCCGATACTGAGAATGGTGTATTAAAGTCTCCAACTATTATTGTAGAGACATCTATTTCTCCCTTCAGATTTTCCAGTCTGTGCCTCATGTATCTTGGGGCAATCAGGTTAGGTGCATAAAAATTTAATACAGTTATTTCTTCTTGGTGAATTGCCCCTTTTATTAATATATAGTGACCTTCTTCATCCTTTATAACAGTTTTGCATTTAAAATCTATTGTGTCTGACAATAGAATTGCTACTCCAGCTCTTTTTTGGTTACTATTTGCATGGAATATTTTTTTCACCCTTCACTTTTAACCTGGTTATTTCCTTATGTCTGAGGGAGTCTCTTGCAGACAGTATATAGATGGCTTATTTTTTTAATCCATTTTATCAGTCTATGTCTTTTGATTGTGGAGTTCAAGACTTTAACATTCAGTGTTATTACTGTAAAGACAGTACTTACTTCATCCATTTTCTTGTTTGTCTCTCTGTTGTCATATCGTACCATTGTCTGCCTTTTTACCCTTTAATTTACTCTTCCTAATAATCTTCATTTCTACACTCTTCTCCAAGTTTCTCATCCTTGTCTTTCCCCTTCAGGCTGCAGCACTCCTTTAATAGCTCTTGTAATTCTGGTCTTTGGGTAACATTCTCAGTTTTTATTTGTCTCTGAAGACTTTGAACTCACCCTCATTTTTGAAGGACATCTTTGCTGGATATAGATTTCTTGGCTGGCAGCTTTTCTCT
Organism: Cabassous unicinctus; assembly: GCA_029593785.1. NCBI lineage: Eukaryota > Metazoa > Chordata > Mammalia > Cingulata > Chlamyphoridae > Cabassous > Cabassous unicinctus. The sequence continues at coordinate 13,710 of JAQZBX010073529.1, read as the reverse complement.
TTCAGTACCTTAAATACATCATACCTCTTTCTTCTCTCCTCCATGGTTTCTGATGGGAGGTCAGCACTTAATCTTATCAAAGTTCCCTTGTATGTAGTGCTTTGTTTTTCTCTTGCTGTTTTCAGAATCCCCTCTTTATCTCTGATACCTGTCATACTGAATAGTAGCTGCCTCCGAGGAAGTCTATTTGGATTTCTTCTGTTTGGGGTGCATTGTTCTTCTTAGATATTGATATTTATGTCTTTCATAAGAGTTGAGAAATTTTCAGTCATTATTTCTTCAAATATTCTTTCTGTCCCTTTTCCATTCTTTTCTCCTTCTGGGACACCAGTAATGTGTATGTTTGTGTGTTTTGCATTGTCATTTAATTCCCTGAGTCCCAGTCCCATTCTTTTCTCTTTCTGTTCTCCTGTCTTTTCCAGGTCAGATGTTCTATCTTTGAAATCACTAATTTGTCTTTGAGCATTTCAAATCTGCTCTTATGTGCCTCTAATGTATTTTTTAATCTCATCTACCATGTCTTTCATTTCCATAAGGACTGTTACTTTTTTTTTGCAGGCTTTCAAATTGTTCTTTATGCCCATGCAGAGACTTTTTAATATCTTTTTAAATCTTTATTCATATTTTTTTCAATTCTTTAAATTGATTTAGATGAGTTGTGGGATTATCATTGATTAGTATCTCTTCAGGATATTTGGTTTGTTTCTTTGCTTGGGCCATCTCTTCCTGTTTCCTAATATGGCTTGTAATTTTTTGATGATGTCTAGGCATCTGAATATGTTGGTGAATTTTCTCTGATGGCCAATTTCTCTCTCTTCCTTATTATTCCCCCCCATCTCTTCTTTGATATTTTATTCAACTTATTCAAAATCTTTAGAACTGCCCAGCTTAAGATATCAAAATCATGCCAGGGACTTACTAATGGGACATAGATTTTCTCCCAGGGGTTATAATGCAGAGAGACCCAAAATCAGTTTTTGTCCATGCGATTTCCAGACTGGTCAGAAGATGGCGCTTGCTGGCGTACCTTTCCATTGAGGTTTATCTCTCTCTCCCTTTTCGTGTGTTTTGTCCTGGTCAGAGCTGAGATTCAAAGTGGGTTCTGCTGGTGGAATTCATTAAAGAAAAGCCCCCTGACTCCCCTTCCCTTTTCCCTTGTAACAGACAGGGAGGAAGATGTCTTTTCCACTCTCAGTCAGCTGCAGTGAGCCAGGTGTTTTTACCACAGCTTAGTATCTTGGGGGTGGGGGAGGGGAGCCCTTCCCAGCCACCTTGGAGGTTTGATAACTCAGGTTTGTTGTTCTAGCTTCTTCCTCTCTCTGTCCCTCACCCTTCTGGGAGTTGTGAAGCACTGTTGTGGGCTGCTGACCCCCAAAGCAGGTCCCTCGGACAGCTTTTTGTTCTTTCTCCATTGTTTTTGTGAGAGAGTTGAGCACTGACTGCCAAATCCATATCCATATTCCCACAATTCCCTCTACCCTATTTTTAAATTTAAGAAACTGTGTTTCTTATGTCTAATATTTCAAGCTTGGCCATTTTTTTAACTTCGGTTTCCTGATTCATATTAATAACAGCTTCCCTTTTTGCAGAGAATATATATCATGTTTATTTTAAAATCTTGATGTTCGTTTCATTAATTCTTGTCTATGTAGTATAGATTTTTCAATTTCTTTTCTTTCTTTTGTAATGGGTGTTCTACTCATATGTTTAGTTTTTGTGCATTCTAAGCTCATGGTAATAGCTACTCTGTGTAGTAACATATTTGGAAATAGAGGCTACAGCCTTTCATATGCTCTTTCCTAGTGAATTTAAGGAGACTGGCAATAATGAATCCCAGAGAGGAGGAGTCTCAGGCATCAGGGAGCAACCCTGATATGAGTAGCCTGTACCTGATCTCATTAGCTTCTCACCCCCTCAGGGATTTATTGCTATCCTGATATTATCCAGCAAACAATATGAGGCTTGGTCTGCACTGAAGCAAAAAATGATTCTCCCAAGGCAAGGTGTGAGAGAGGCAAGAGCAAAACTTAAAAACCAATAAATTATACCACTGCTGTAGCTAGGCTCAAGCCTAATCTGGTTCCAACTCTACCTCTCCCAATATTAATATATTTTTATTACAGAAGTTGTTAAGTTACAATCATGCAATTGTGTGGAATTCCTATACAACACCCCTTCACCAACACACCACACCGTTGTGGAACATTTGTTACAGATTATGAGATAATATCATCAGTCTATTACCACTAACTATGGTCCATAGCATACATTTAGCATATTTTTTTCCCACAACCTACTATTGAGACTGAATAACACAGTGAACCCAGAGGTGGATGAGAATTGTGGTTAATAGTACAAATGCAAGAATGTCCTTCAGTGAACTAGGACAGATGTACGTCATTACTGCATGGTTGGGGGAATGTAGAGAAGCATTAAGAAAATACAATTAATGTAACCTATGGACAATAGTTAACAGCAATACTGTAATATTCTTCCATCAATGCCAATGGTGTCACTTTAAATTTTGCATCCATGGTGATGCCTTACTCACCTCACCCCAGTCTAAGCTCTGCTTTCTATAATTCCTCCTTAATCCTGGCATTATCCAGGACTCTTCTCATTCTGTTTTTCTCATTCTGAACATTTTCCTTGGTCAATTTCATTATTTGCCATACCTTCAACAATGACCTACTTACATGTGGATTACTGCCAAAGTTATTTATCTCCATCCTAGGCCTTCCTACGTAGCTTCAGACATTCATTTCCAATTATTTACTTAACTTTCCACTTAGGTGCCTTACAGACAGTTCCAACCCAATATGTCAAATACTAAACTCTTTATTTTTCTCCCAATCCCACCTCTGCTCTTCTGTTAATGGCAAAATTATTCATTTTTTTTCCTTTTTTGAAATACCCGGTGCTGGGAATTGAACACAAGACTTCGTAAGTGGGAAGCCAGTGTTCAACCACTGAGCCACAGGGGTTACCCTGAGTTGGTTTTTCATTTGTTTTCCTTGTTGGTTGTTTTTGTCTTTTCAGGAGGCACCAGGAATTGGACCTGGGACCTCCTATGAGGGTGGCGGGTGCTCAACCACTTAAGCCACATCCACTCCTGCAAAATCATTCCTTCTATACTCAGGATGGGAATGAGTATCCAGTCAATGAACAAACCTGGAGATTTCAGCTTTGATATGTCTCTCAAATCTGTCTTCTCCTTTATATGCACTCTGTTACTTCGTGTCTTATTATTTTTCCCATTAATTACCTTTTATGTTTCCACCAGTGTCATCATTTGACATGTAAATCCCATGAAACCAATCAAAATATCCATGGTTGTACTTTAGCTTACCTGCCAGACATTCAAATCCTAATTCCAACTCCACCAATTATTAGATCTAGGATCTTTGAGAAGTTATTGTTTTAAAATCAATATCTTCTTTGTAAACTAGAAATAATAATTGAATCTATGTAAAAGGATTATGGAGAAGATTAAATGGCATTACATCTCTAAAGAGTGTGGCACTATCCTCAATAAATGCTCAATAAATATTTATAATTATCATGTCATTCTCCTACTTAGAATTCTTCAGTGGGTTCACAATTAATTTCAGCATAAAATTCAAAGCAGAGCATATTTGGCATATAAGAATCTTATAAAAAGTTACCTGTCTACCTCTTCAGCTTCCTGTCATGTGCCAATACACATCCCATTTTATAATAATGATCAATTCCTTGAATGAATCATGTTCTTTTGAACTTCTGTTTCTTTCCATATGTGTTTCCTTCTGCCTGAATGCTTTTCCTTTCTTTTCTTGACTATTCTTTACTTTTTCACCAAGATTTATGTGTTTATGAAACATGGGGTATTCCTTCAACTTGCCCAAGCTCTATTGGTTGCTGCTTCTCTGTGCTACCAGGCTATGAATGACACCTTTATTATAATTTTTGCCATAAAGTGTTCTAATAATTGTTTTCCTTTTTTGTACTCCTTGGACACAGGAAATGTTTGTTTATCATTAAATAATGTGCAACTTGGGAAAGAGCCTTGGGCAAAGGAAGTACTCAACAAATATATAATACATGAATTAATAATGTGCTCATGAAAGCTTTCCCTCTAAGATCAGGAACAAGACAAGAATGCCCACTGTCACAATTGTTATTCAACATTTTACTAGAAATTCTAGCTAGGGCAATTAGACAAGAGAAAAAAAAATTTAAGGCATCCAAATAGGAAAAGAGGAAGTAAAACTCTCACTGTTTGCGGATGACATGATCCTGTACTTAGAAAATCCTGAAGAATCCATGGCAAAGCTACTTGAACTAATAAATGAGTTCAGCAAAGTGGCAGGATACAATGTCAACATGCAAAAATCAGTAATGTTTTTATACACTAGTACTGAAAAATCTGAGGAGGAAATCAGGGGAAAAATTCCATTTTCAATAGCAACAAAAAGACTCAAATACCTAGGAGTTAATTTAACCAAAGAAGTACAGGACCTATATGCAGAAAACTACAAAACAATGCTAAAAGAAATTAAAAAAGACCTAAACAAATGGAAAGACATTCTGTGTTCATGGATTGGAAGAATAAATATCGTGAAGATGACAATCTTACCCAAAGTGATTCATAGATTCAATACAATATCAATCAAAATCCCAACAGCTTATTTACAGAATTAGAGAAAGCAATTACCAAATTCATCTGGAAGGGTAAGTGCACCCGAATAGCCAAAAGCATTCTAAAAAAGAAGAGTGACATGGGAGGAATTTCACTGCCTGACCGTGAAACATATTACAAAGCTACAGTGGTCAAAACAGCATGGTATTGGCATAAAGATAGACACATTGATCAGTGGAATAGAATTGAGAATCCAGAAATAAACCCTCACCTATACAGTCAACTGGTTTTTGACAAACCTACCAACCCCATGCTAAAGGGAAAAAACAGTCACTTCAACAAATGGTGTTGGGAGAACTGGATAACTATAACCAAAAGAATGAAAGAGGACCCATTTCTCACTCCCTATACAAGAATCAACTCAAAATGGATCAAAGATCTCAATATAAAAGCCATGACCATAAAATTACTACAAGAAAATGTAGGGAAACACCTTCAAGACCTTGTAGTAGTTGGTGTTTTCTTGGACCTTCACCCAAATTACAAGTAACAAAAGAAAAAATAGATAAACGGGACCTCCTCAAAAATAAACAATTTTGCATCTCACAGGACTTTGTTAAAAGGGTGAAAAGGCAGCCAACTCAATGGGAAAAAGTATTTGGAAATCACATATCTGATAAGAGTTTAAAATCCAGGATATATAAAGAGATGTTACAACTCAACAATAAAAATACAAATGACCCAATTAAAAAATGGGCGAAAGACTTGAATAGCTATTTCTCCGAAGAAGAAATACAAATGGCAAAAAAAAACATGAAGAAATGCTCAACATCACTCATGATTAGGGAAATGCAAATCAAAACTATAATGAGATATTATTTCACACCTCTCAGAATGGCCACTATTAAAAAGACAGAGAATTATAAGTGTTGGAGAGGATGTGGAGAGATAGGAACACTTCTTCACTGTTGGTGGGAATGAAGAATGGTACAGCCACTATGGAGCACTGTTTGGCAGTTCCTAAAGAAGTTGAATGTAGACTTGCCACGTGACCCTGCAATACCACTACTGGATTTATATCCAGAAAAACTGAGAGCAGTGACACGAACACTGATGTTCATAGCAATATTATTCACCATTGCCAGAAGTTGGAAAAAACCCAGGTGTTCATCAGCAGACGAATGGATAAACAAACTGTGGTCTATTCACATGATGGAATATTATGCAGTGTAAGAAAAAATGAAGTCATAAAGCATATAACAACATGGATGAACCTGGAGGACATTATGTTAAATGAAGCTAGCCAGACACAAAAGGACAAATACTGTATGAATGTGTTACTATGAACTGAATATATTGTGTAACATACTGTATGATTCAAAAATTTTTATATGTATCCATTACATTTAATTGAGAAATGTATATATTTATTCATCTCTGTTTACTTTTTAGTTTTTAATTGTTAAATTTTCAATTATTAAATGTACAAATAAATTAAAAAAAAATTACAGCCAGCACTTGAAAAAAAAATAATGTGCTCAATAATTCAATAATTTTTTCAAGGAACTTCTATATTCCAGGACAAGTGCTCAACTTTACAGGTGCACAGATGATTAAGAGGGTGTTTCTAATTCATGACCAGATGGCAAACTTGTAAGAATTCCTCATTTCTTCCTCACAGAATTCTCTATGGGTAAATTATAAAAAAAAGCAAAGGAAACCTGAATAAAAGGAATCAAGATGAAATCTATGAGAAACAACTGGAGAGCTCAAAGGCTGTTGTGAAGTAGAGTGCATGGGGCTCTAGTGAGCCACATCAGTTCCCCTGAGTTGGTTTTTTTGTTTGTTTAATTGTTGTTTGATTCTTTGTTTTTAGGAGGCACCGGGGATGGATCCCTGAACCTCCCATGTGGGAAGCAGGTGCTCAACTACTTGAGCCACATCCGCTCCCAGATAAATGGTCTTTTGATGCATTACTTTTAAAAATCTAATTTATGCAAGCAGTCCATGATTAACAAAATATCAAAAGAGAAGTACGTAAATAAAACTGAGAAAAATCAGAGAGGCAGAGGAGGAATTAGGAGAATATGTTAATATATAAGCCAAAGGGATAAAAATTTTCTGGAAGGAGAAAGTACTGAGTAGTGTCAAAAGTTCAACAGGAGTCAGCTGAGAAATATATATATTTGTGTTTGGAATTCCTTCAAAGAGTAGTTGTACACAGTGTGACCTATTATCCTTCCTTTTGCTGCCATCATCCCTGAGTTCTCCTCCCTGCTTCTCAGGATATTTTGTAGACTTGAACTATCTGGACTTCCCCCAAGATCAACCCCCATCACTTTAGTGTACTCCTTGCTTCTGCACAGCTGAAGGATAATGGCATGGGCAGGGATGACTGCCTTCTCCCTAGGGCTTGGATAGGGCAGGGAAATGGGGCAGTAGGTATAAAGAAAGTGGGGAAGGTGGACCTGAGCATTGAGTCCTGAACCCAAGGATAACAGTAACTGTGTGTCTTGTTGCAGGTAAAAATAATTCTGTTTAAGAAGATATAGGAAAGATCTGAATTCCAGCTGCTGTAGGAACTTCAGTCTAAGCTTTCCCTCTCATTTCTTGAGCTCTGCACTCTAACTTACTAGCAGATCCCTTCAAGTCTGAAGTCCGTTTTTTTGTGACCTTAAAGCACCCAGCTCCTAGAAATTTCCTGACACATAGAAGGTGTGATGGTTAGGCTAATGTGTTAACTCGGTCAGGTAATTTTGCCCAGTTGTTTGGTTAAGCAAGCAATAGGCTAATTGTAATACAAGGAAATTCCATGGACTTTAATCATGAGTGAGTTGATTGCATAGATAGCTAATTACATCTATAATCAACTGAGGAGATTGCTGTCAGCAATGAGTGATATTTTATCCAATCAGTTGAATGCCTTCAAAGGGCAAGTGATTTCAACATTGAGAGAGAATCTCCATCTCTACTTTGGATAGCCAATGTCTCCTGGGAACTCGTTAAGAACCTTTATTGGAGCCCATGGTTTGCAGCCTGCCTGCAAGATTTGGACTTGTGCATCCCCACGATCACATGAGAGAATTTTATAAAATCTCATATTATTTAAAGATATCTCCTGTCAATTCTGTTTCCCTAGAAAACCCTGACTAATACAGCTTGGTACCAAGAGTAGGCTACAGTCTGATGCAATTGCCAAAATGCTGGAATGGTTTTATAAATGGGTAAGGGGTAATTTTGAGGAATTGTGTGATACTTGATGGAAAAAGCTTTGAAGAAACTGTTGGTAGGAATATGGACGCTAAAGAGACTTTTGATAAGGCTTTCGAAGGAAATGATGAAATTGTTATTGGAAACTGGAGGAAAGGTGATTCATGTTTTAAAGTTGCAGAGAACTGAGCAAGATTGACTCCTGATGTTATATGGAAGGCTGAATTCGAAAATTGCAAGCCTGGACATTTAGCTGAAAAGCTTTCCAAAGTAAACGTGGAGAACGTGGCTTGACTTCTTCATGCAGCTTATAGCAAAATGCTAGGTGAAATAAATAAGCTGAGAACTGATTTGTTGGGTACAAAAAAACCAGAAACTGATTCTGGAAATTCCATGCTTCTGGAAGTCAAGCCCTCAGACGATAGTGCCCCATTTGAGGAATTAATGAAACTTAGAATTTGTAAGACAGGATTGAAAATGCACTTATCCAGGAAAGACTTATGGAAGGTCTAACTGTCTGATGGCTTGGACCTCTGCTTCCTGCATGCTAAACCAACAAGCTTTTTGAGATAGCTGTTTGAACAAAACCACTGTCAGCCTGGACTGAAAGGGACATGGAGGGGAGAGATGGAAGAGAAAACAGCTTTAAGAAGAAAACCATGGAGGCTGAGGTTTGGAATTAAGACATCTCCTTGGGCCAAGAGAGGATCCCTACCCATGTGTATGGAGATGGCGAGTTTGCCCTGGCATTTGAAGAGGTTGGATGTTCCAGCCCACTGTTCAGCAAGAGTTTTACTGCCCCAGGGTACAGAGAGGGTGGAGCACATTCCCCAAGAGTTCTGGAGAATGAAGTCAACACCCCAGAGCTCTGAGAGGGGTGGGCTTGTTCCCCATAGACTAGGAAAAGCCAGATCACCACCTAACTGTTCTGAGATGATTGGGCCTCTACACCAGAGATTAGGGAGAATGTTGCTACCACCTCCCTCTATTAAGAGGTTTGAGACTCTACCCCAGAGATTGAGTAGAGTGTGGCCATCACCCCAACGTTCTTGGAGGGTGAGGTCTGGAACTCGGTCACCACCCAGATGCTTGATGAAGGTGGAACCAAGAAAATGGCCATTGGGCAAACCTGTGTAAAGAGTGGGCCCCCGTGAGGCCCCAAGGAGGAGAAGACGCCATCATCTTAAGAATGGCTCTCAGACTTTGAAATCTAATGGAGTATGCCTTGCAGGTTTTCAGAACTGTTGAGGACCAGCGACTCATGTTTCCTTTCCAAATTCTCCTTGTGGTAATGCAAATGTTTATTCTATGTCTGATGCATTGTACATTTAATGCAGATAAATTGTTTTGTAAGTTTCACAGGTCTACAGCCAGGGGTGACTTTGCTCCAAGACAAAGTGTATTTCTACAACTGTGATGTAATTTTGTACTTAGCATTGTTAACTGAAAGGATTTAAGGTTTTTAAAATAATGTAATGTGTATTCAGAGGGTGGAGTGTGGCAGTTTGTGATTATTTATGAATCCCAAAAAGAGAGATTATATTTGTTAATGAATCTATTCCTCTGGGTGTGATACCCTTTGAATGCATTAGATTCAGCTAACATGTCTTGATTAAATTACCTGTTAAGATTAGGGTTTTGATTCAACCACATCAGTAGGACATGACTCAGAATTGCATCCTAACCCCCTTGGTGGGCTGATATAAATGGACACTCACTCAAGAAAACACATGGAAGAAGAGAGCGCTCTGTCATTTTGATCCTGGGGACCTGGAGAGAGCTGAGCCATTTGAGTGATAGTTTGTGCCTGAGCAGCTGAGCAGCTTAGCAGCTGAGAAAACCTGGAAAGAAATGAGCCCTTTGTGAGACTGATATAGGAAGCCCTGTGTGATGAGCCCTATGCTAGCCTACAGCTGAGATTGGAAGAAGCTGGGCCCATGGAGCCTTAAGAGGAAGAACAGAGAGACCAGGCAGATATTGCCTGCCCTCTTGCTTCAACACCGGGCAGCTGACTTTGGTAAGAAAACAGCTCTTTAGAGCCTTGCAACTGTAAGCCTTTACCCAAAATAAACACCCTTTGTAAAAGCCAACAGATTTCTGGTACTTTGCATTAGCACCCCTTTGGCTGACTAATACAGAAGTTAGTTAATAAATGCTGATGTTTTTGTAGCACTGGTGAGGAGATGATAGTCTAACTGGGTTCCCCATGCCCTCATATCCTTTGAAGAACTTTCTACTGTCCTGTTCTTGAGAATTCCCCAAGACCAACAAATTCGTCAATACTTCAGAGCTGTATGACACTGAATGCTTCTTGCTGGAAGACTAGGGCCAGATCACATAAGCTAATATTTTACAAAGGCATGCTTTCATGCTGGATTGTGGGAGTAGATATAGGAGATTTTGACCTGATCTTCATGGAAGGGTATGAGAATATTTACTCAGGCTTGGATTTTTCCCTAACTACAGGATAGGTGGGGGAGAAGATATTGGAGGAAATGTGACTTCAGTGAAGCTGTGGCTGGATTTGTTTTGTAGACTACAGTGATTTGAGTCTTTAAGGGAAGAGATTTGGTCTTTCTGGGTTGGGATATAGGAGGATATGAATTCCAGGATTTACTTAGAACACACATCACCTCTACCCTTCCTTTCCAAGGTTGGAATGTAGCCATTGTTATTTACCATGGCGTATGCTTTTCACATATTAATCAAGAGACAGGAAAGAAAATTAGAAACTGTCTTCATTCATTCCAGTTTACACCTGCTATCGTCCCACAAGTGGTAGAGATGAAATTAATAGCAGTAGCACTTTAAGAGACTTTAGAGAAACAGTGCTGATTAGGAAGTCAAATGTCTTACTCGAGCAAGGGCTTTGTGTCTTGTGAATGTTCTCTATATGTTAAAATGAAGAGTATGAGATGGTAAATATGGAGATGAATGAAAAAGATTTTTTTCTAAGTTTTCCTAAAAAAATTAAAACTATAACTGCTTGTTCAAATCAAAAAGTATAATAATATATTTTAGAGTTTATAACATACCTAGAAATAAAAATATGACACAGTAGCACAAAAAAGGAAGGAGGAATGGATGTCTACTGCTGTAAGTTATTATACTATATATGATGCAATACCTTTTGTTTGAAGATAGAATGTATTAAGGTAGAGATAATAAAAATACTAGAGTAATCACTGAAAAAAGAAGTAGAGATCATAAGTCAATATAGAAGATAAATGGAATACTAAGCATAATTAATCCATATCAAGACAGTAAAATAGGAGAAAAAGGTACAAAAACCTGATGGGGCAAAGAGAAAACAAGCAAATGGTAGATTGAAACAAAACCATATCAATAATTGAATGAAATGTCTACGGTTTAAATTCTACAATTAAAAGGCAAAGATTTTCAGAATGCATAAAACAGCATAAAGCAACTTTATGCCCACTTTAAATACAAGTAAAAGTAAAAGTAAAAAGTAGAGGAATGAGAAAATAAAGCTAACCATGAAGAAGCTGGTGGTTACATTAATATCAGACAAAAAGAATTTCAGAACACAAAATATCACTAATGAGAAAGAGGAAGAGTTCACAATGGCAAAGCGGTCAATTTAGCAAGAATATATAGCAATTCTAAATGTATATGAACCAAATAAAGAGGCTTCAAAGCCTTTGATGCAAAGTCTGATAAAAATAAAGAGAAATAGACAAACCCAGTTATATTCAAAATTTTCAGCACTCTTTGCTCAGTAATTGATAGAACAGTTAGGCAAAAAAATCAGTAAGAATATGGGAGACTTGAATAACATTATCAGCCAGCCAACATGACCTCATTGACACATAGAATACTCTATCCAACAGCAGCAGAATAAACTTTCCTTTCAAGGACCTATAGAACATTCTACAAGTAGAACCATTCTCTGGGTCATAAACAAGTCTCAGTAACCTTAGAAAGATTGAAATGATACAGAGTATGTTTGCTGAACACAGCAGAATTAAATTAGAAACAAATAGAAAAATATCTGGAAAAAAGTCAAATACTTAGACACTAATCCCCCTGGGTCTAAATAGCACCTGTGTCAAAAAAGAATCACAAGGAAAATTAAAAAATGTTTTCAACTGAATGAATATGAAAACATATATCAAAATGCATGCAATGTAAAAATTACAGCCATATGTAGAGTTTCATATGTTCACATTAGAAAAGGAAAACGTCTAAAATGAATGATTTAAGCTCCAAATTTAAGATGCTTGTAAAAGAAGTGGCAGATGTTAATAGAAAGATGACAGATGAGATGCTCTGTGGTTCTATCCCTTCACAGAATCTTTAAACAACTAGCAAATCCTGACAGAACCATCTTTCTCAAAGGTCTGGAGAGCAGGTAGAAGGTTGCAGTAACTGTATGAATGCTGATCAAGAAAAAGCCAACATAAAAGTGGTAGGAGACTTCTGGAAAGATGGCAGACTAGAAAGACAGGGAGCTCTCTTCTCTTTCACAAAAATAGCTAGAGGACAGGCTTAAACAGCCAGGAAAAACATCTTCTAGGGTTTAGGACACCAGATGAAGGCTGGACACATCCCAGAAGAGAGAGGGACAAAGGAGGGGAATTGCATTGGCAAAACTGTGAGTTGAAACCAGCGGCTGCTGCTGCCGGCACCCTCCCCTACACTAAAGAAGCTTTAGAATTCTTGCCTGTGGCTATAGACAAAGGGTCTCCAGGGATCCACCAGCCCAGGAAATGGGAGAGAGAGGGACACAGCTTAATGCTGACTCAGTTTTTGACTCACAAATTTGGTCTGCTGTGTCCCACCAGCCCTTCCAGGACAGGTGGGACCACCCCGTGGTTTGCCTCTGGAGCTGGTACCGGACTGGAGAAATACGACCTTTGCAATCTCCCTCTTTTCTAGCCAGGACTGATTGTTGAGGATGCACCTTCCCAGGAAAGGGGAGAGAGAGGGACACAGCCTAAGGCTGACTCAGCTTTTGACTCACAGATTTGGTCTGCTGTGTCCTATCAGCTCTTCCAGGCTGAGTGGGGCCGTGTCATTTTTTGCCTTGGGAACCAGCAAGGGGCTAAATATATACAACCCTCCCAATTTCCTTATCTACTAACTGGGACTGATTGTTGAGGACTCAGAGGGGAGTGGAAATATTTCTTACCAGGGAAAAGGGAGGGAGCTGCCAGAGAAGGCTGGAGAACTGTCTTTGAGAAAGTTTGAATTACAAGGCTCTTAGCCTCCAGGCAAGAAGCTCTATCACACAGATCCAGTCTATGTTGCAAAATATAGTTGGACCAGGCATTGAACTGAGAGCTGCTCAAGAGCACCATCAGCAGGCAGACCAAGGAAGTGCACATGAGAAAATTAAAAATAAGTAAGAGAGGCTTTTTCCGGCCTCTATACCTTCCCTCCCCAGGACCCTAGAAGCAGGTCGGCAATTACTGGGTCCAAAGCCCAGATTTGAGCAACTAGCAAGGACAATCCTAACAATCCAGGTTGAGCCAAGAATCAAAGAGCAGTGGTAACACACAGCCTCCTGACACTAAATTCCTACAAAAGAGAAAGAAATTGAGCATGAGTAAACTACAACCTAATCAGATGCCTAGATATCAGCAAAAAATTATGAGCCATACTAAGAAAATGGAAGACATGGCCCAAGAAAAAGAATATATCAAAGCCCCAGAGGAGACACAGGATTTGAGAGAACTGATCAGCAATATGTGAACAAATTTCCAAAATTAAATTAAAGAATTGAATGACAATATAGTTAAAGAGAAAAATGACATCAAGAAGACATTGAGGGAAGCGGGAGTGGCTCAGTCGATAGAGCCCCCGTTTACCATATGGGAGGCCCTGGGTTCGCATCCTGGGGCCTCCTTGTGAGGGCAGGC
>JAQZBX010073528.1:0-14899 GCA_029593785.1 Cabassous unicinctus | reverse complement strand
GAAAACATTTATAAAGCATGACACATTTCTTTTATTTATTTTTTTATTGTGGGTAAAAATCAAATTTTTTACAATACATACCAATATTTGTAAAATGATATATAAATACATATGCATATATGTGCATTTGTTTACATAAATGTTATTTGTTTTATATATAAATATATAAATTTTTTTTTTTTTTAAAAAGGTGCTTAGATTACCTAAATATTACTCAGAAATTACAGGGATTCCCATGTTCCCCACCGCCCACACCTCCAACAACATCCCACACCACCATTCCTCATCCGTGTGGTACAACACCCGCAATGGATATACACATCCTGGGGCCTTGCCACCAAGCATAGACCACAGTTCACATCACAGACCACACTTTCTCCCACCCAGTTCTGCATGGTATATTCTGATGGAAAATGGCCTACATCCATCGCCGCTTCGCCACTCAGGACAACCCCCAAAGTCCCAAAAAAGCCCCAGTATTTCAACTGCCCCTCCTCTCCCTGCCCCAAAATGTCCAGTGGCCACCGGCTCCATCTCACTGTTACAATTTCTTCCATTGCTCTAATCACAATATGTCTACAGCATGATACATTTCTGCATACCCTTGGATTTTTTTATATATTGACATTTCTGTCACACTCTCAGGCATTCATCATGAGCTCACATGACCTCATTCACCTGAGACTGAGTTTAAAAACTCAATTCTAAGAGGGAAGAATGAATTTTGTCTCAAATTTTGGATTCGTCATTCATTTACTTATTTTTGATTAACAGAAAAAATAAAATTGCACGTGAAAAAAACAAGTTATATCAAAATGAATAACATGGTACAACTTATTACTTATATATGATTTCCTCCTGTGTTTGCAATAAAGAATACTGTTAGAATTTATTACACAAAGAGGGAATATTCTGAAAACCTTCCAAATATAGCACAAAGACAGCTTTGCCTAAAAATATCATTTCATTCAATTGCAAAATATCTTTGAATATCTAACTGGCTTTGGCTTCAAGTAGTAACTTGATTCTCCTGAATTAAGCCTGCATTTGCACATGTGATTGTGGTATAAATCCTTTGTGGAGAAATTATTACATAAGCAGAATTTGAAAGCATGAGCTATATATAAAATTCAACTGGCAATTTTTTCATTTTATAACTGATTTATATATGTGCATATATATACTTACAACATACATGTATGGATATGTGAATGTATTTACAATTATAAACGGATCATTAACATTTAAGAACTCAGAAAAATGCACTGGATTGGGAATACTTTTAAAACAGCAGCTTG
This sequence comes from Cabassous unicinctus, assembly GCA_029593785.1. Lineage (NCBI taxonomy): Eukaryota > Metazoa > Chordata > Mammalia > Cingulata > Chlamyphoridae > Cabassous > Cabassous unicinctus. The sequence goes on along the minus strand of JAQZBX010073528.1, from coordinate 13,601 downwards.
AAGATCAAAAAACTTTCACATCCAAAAACAGACGTCAGCAATTTATTTCAAATTGGATTATTCCATACGTGAGTTTTCCCCGCTAGTTCTTTTAGACATTTTTTGATTTTCAATTACATATCATACATAAAGTAAACTGTAATATTGTGATATTTAAATTAGTTTGCTTACACTTAAATCTGCATGAGTTCTATGCTTAGAATGTAAATTTATGAGTCTTTCCACAGAATAAAATATAGCAAGATACAAATATGAATGAAAAGTTATCAAGTCAAATGTTTTTACATTTTGTTCATGAAAATTAGAAAAAAACAAACACTGATAAGTAGTAATAAAATACTTCTCTTTGATTGAATCTATAAAATAGATAAGTATTTCTTTTTTAATACCCAACTTCATTTTTTTTATTTTGTAAATGCCACATCGACCTTATTCAGCCTAAAAGGGTCTCTCATGGGGGGACTAGAAAGCCATCTGGTCCCAGGCTCACTTTTACAAAAAGCCTCAAATTTAGACTATTAACTATCTCTCCAAATGCATAAGGTCATTGTATTTGTAAGTGTATATGAGCTGAAGGAGTTAACTTGTTATTTAGAAACATTTAAAAATTTATCTTAAATTTAACCATGTTTCAATGGTGTCTTCATGTTTTTTAATATATTAAGATCCTTAAAAAGAAGTGGCCCAGGTTTCTACCCACCTCAGATTAGCCTTGTACAACAAATGTTTCATAGGACCATGCAAATAATAAATGAAGCATACATTTCTCAGCTCTCAATGAATTTTATATATTAACAATGTGAGAAACAAAGGAAATTAGAAATAAAATTCTACAGATGACTAGTTTAGGAAAACTATTTAGGAGGTGAAGTTCCTCAGAAACTCAAAAGAATACCGGAAAGTTTTCTCTCTAAGGTAGACAGTTGAAATCTCTTACTTCTGTTACTCACAAGCTTTGTCCAGGTTCACCATGAAATTAATTTTTTTATTATTTACAATTAAAATCTTCAGATTTTCTTCTAAAAAAAACCACACGGTATTGAATAAGAAAGCATTTGTATCGTCCACCATAGCTTTTATAATATGTAAAGTGATAGTAGAGATTTAGAAGATGCAATTATTCCTTCATGTAATCCCCCAAAATATAAGTATGCCCAAGCCTTGTATATCGAGTCCTGTATTGAAAAATAAATACTAATTATTAAAATTTAGTTTTTAAACATTTTATTGGAGGAAGAAACATAATTTCATAGATTAGAATAATATATAATTCTAATCTATGAAATCCTGACTTTACCATAGTATTTATGTATTTTCTTTTTTAAAGTTTAAATGCACCTGGTCTTGGAAAGAGTTCAAGATTCTTTCATAGTGTCTTGCATATCTCCATTTAAATTAATAATGATTCATCTGTTGTGACACTCTTCAAATTCAAAATGATTTTCAACTAGAAGTAAATCTTAACAGCTCTATGATGTAATTTAATATTAAGGAGTAGAATTAAGAAAGCTCATGAACAACTTAGTGTCTGAGAACCTGAAAGATTTTACTATTATATAAAAATGACATTGCTATAGCAGGGAAAAAAAGATATTGAATGGTGTAAGTTCTTCCAATGGATATGTTACCAAAAATGTAAAGACATTTATCAGGTTTGTTTCTTATAGCCATTACTGAAAGTTGAAAGCATAGATCCAATATTTTTGTGAGTAATATGTATTTCATGCTTGCAACTTTTCAAGATATGAATTGAGAGCAAGGATGTAAGATTTGAAAATCTAGATGAATGAATAGTTAGCATATCTCTTGCCATAGTTCTCTGGAATATCAATCATTTCTGTAGAGCTCTGTGTAGGACCTGGAAAAAGACAATAAAATATTAACATCCCTAAGAACACCTAAAATTCAAGAATTCTGGGTGGTTGATTGAAAGATGTGCATTATCGTGATACAAAGCAAGCAGATGGCAATGTAGATTTTTATCTTTTTGATTGGGATTATAAAAATTTAAAAGCCTGACATATTTTAGCCCTGATGGAGCATTATTCAACTCTATGCTAATAAAGACTATAAAAAGGTAGGTAGAGCTAAGAGGTTTTTTTTTTTGTTTGTTTTTCTCGAAAATCACTTTTACATAACTCAAAATATCAGGTCCTTGAAAGGTTGTGAGGCCACGAAGATCCCATTAATTGAATGCATCATTTTTAAAAAATGTTTGATACAGCTCTGAAGAATGTTTCGTTTTGAGCACATTGAATTCTTTTGTCCATGCAAATGCATTTCTAAAGGACAATTACATATTTTCAACCAAATCGACTAGTATGGCATTTAGATTTTACAAAACTAGGTAGGTAAATAACCTTATGTTGCCAAAGACCACAATATTTTAACTGAACTCTACGTCACTTTCTTGTGACATTGCACTCTGAATTAGGCAATGATAAAACCCAGTTTTGAGATCTATATCTGAAATGTCAAGGTTTGCACTGCAGAACAGCTCCTCCCCAAAACAACCACAACTGATGAAAATTCTAATTAAAACAACCATTTAAATATTCAAAATATCTGGAAATTGTCATAAGGACATATAGCAAATAAAGAAACATTTAAGAAAATCTCCGTAAGAGCAACAAATATCTGTGACACTTGAGCCACAGTCAGCAACTACCACTCTCAGCAGGAGTGTATGCCCAAGAAAAACAGGGCTTCTCCTGCAGTTTCCAGTTATGGACTACAGTATTGTATTAGTCTTCTATAGCTGCTCTAATAAATTACTTCAAACTTGATGGCTTAAAAAAAATAATAAAACTGGAATTTATTCCCTCAGAATTCTGGAGGCCAGAAGTCTGAATGCTCCCTTCAAAGGTTTCAGGGAAGAATCCGTTCCTTGCCTTTTGCAGTTTCTGGTGGCTTCAGGCACTTGCCATATCACTCCAATCTCTGCTTCTGTGGTCACGTTGCCACCTGCTCTTTTACCTGTGTCACTCCTCTGTGAGCCTTTTTTAAAGATACGTGTCTTTGGATTTAGAATCTACCTAGATAATCCAGGATTATCTCTCATCTCAAGATCCTTAATTCCATCTACAAAGGCACTTTTTCCAAATGAGGAAACATTGATAGCTTCTGGAGATTAGGCTAATGCATATATCTTTTTGGGGGCCATCATTCAGCCCAGTGCAGCCTGCCCTCTGTCCCCGCAAAATTCAGGCCTGTCCCACATGCAAAATACATTTACCCCATCACAACATCCCCAAATGTCCAAACCATAATAGCATCAACTCTTAAGTCTAAAATATCATCTGAATATTATCAGATCAAAAGTCTCAAATTCATCATTGAATTAATCAGGTATGAGTGAGACACTGGGTATGATCCATCATGGATCAAAATTCCTTCCATATGTGGACCTGTGAAACTAGAAAACAAGTTATCTGCTAATAAGATACAATGGTTGGACAGGATAATAGTTATAGATTTTCCATTCCAAAAGGGAGAATCAGAAGGAATAAAGTGTTACTGGTCTCAAGAAAGTTTGAAACCCAGAAGAGCAAATTCCGTTAGGTTTCAAAACCTGCAAATAGTTCTCTGTAACCCAAGGCTCCACCCTTTGGGCCTGTGGAGGCTCTGAAGGCCTCTTCTCCCAAAGTGGCTCCATAGCTTCTGCCCCCCACAGAGCCTTGGCCCCTGCACTTGGTTCTCTGACCTATGCCTCTGCATTACAGTTCCACAGTCCTCTGTACCCACACTCTTAGTAGCCTCTGTGCCCACAGCTAGCTCCTCTGTCATTCTTTCATTTGTGTGAACATGTTTGCTGCCAAGTAACTCTATTAGCCCATTTCTTTCCTGTAGAATTTGGAAGCTCAACAACCTTTTCTCATTTTCATCCTGTCTCTGTTTCTTTCAGTCCAAACTGGCAGTTTCTGTTGATACAACATTCTCAAAAATTGCATGGGTCTCCAGTGTCTCATGGGAATCCACACCTTTAGATAAGAGGATCCTCCAGCAGCTCTTTCCCAGATGATCTCATCTCTGTTCCTAGATTTTGCTGAGATAGTTGAGCAGATCTTCAGCAAGAGTGTCCAGCCACATGCTTGTCCTTCTCTCCAAAGCATGCTTTTCAAAAAGTAAACCTAATTTTAGCATCCTCTTATATCTGCATAGGCTGAGAATTTCCAAAAATACCAAATGCTGGCTTCTTTTTGCATGACAGTTCTTGCCTCAATTTATCTATCTTATCTCACAGTTTACACAGCAAGAAAACAACAACAAAACAAACAAACAAACAAACAAAAAACCCAGACCATTCCTTCAACACTCTGCTTGGAAATATCCTCAGCTAAATATCCAAGCTCATCACTTTTAAGTTCTGCTTTCCACACACCTGTAAGATGCAATACAGGAAAGTTTTCTGCCACTATATTACAAGGATCACTTTTTCCCCATTTCAAATATCATGTTCCCTATTTCCTTCTGAGCTCTTACCAGAAGAGGCTTTAACATTCATTTTTCTACCAACATTCTGTTCATGAATATGTATTAAAAAGTACTAACGGGGAAAGAATATTCCTTTTTTAGACTGTTTCTGTTGCTTTTATTAACTCATTGGTTATACCCGTATATGACACTTAGCAGTTATCTTAGCCCTCAAGTCTGTCTTCCAGAAGAGTGGGAATCTTGTTAGAAGTTGTTTCTTGAAAAGCTGTTTCCCTGTTGTTACTGATAGTTGGCTATGATTCTGCAGAATACCAAATATAGAGCTGTTGGCAGTGGACATCTGAGTTTGGAGAAGTGCTACTGTTTACATAATGTGCTGAGTTAGAACAAATCAATCCCAGTGATTTGAGTATGGTAAAACTTACTTGATTTACCACTACTTAATGCCTTTGTATCTAATTCAGAATAAGTGCTATTTACTAGCTGATTACATGGAATTTTCCCATGAGTTATCTTGCTCCTCTCAGCCATGAGATAATAGCATTTGTTTCACTGTGATGGAAATCAATGATCTAAGATTAACTTTACTTAATTCTATGTAGAACTGGCAGGAATACTTAACATTATATATAAGGAAATAATGTAATTTATTTTCTGACCCAGTTGTTTTTTTTTCTTTATAAGCAGATTTAAATGTAGTTATTTGTTGAAAATTTTGGAATATATATACACATATGCATATATACACATATATATTACATATGAAAATTTGTAATATTTATATTATAAATTGTGCATAATATATATCTTACATTGCATGAAAGGTATATAATCAATTTCCAATTATATATGCCTTAAAATTGATCATCTAAAGTGGATTGAATTAAAATTAATTATTGGAAATTAACTTTTAATAACTTAGGGCCAGGGTTGTTTGGACACTAATTGTTTGAGGTAGGGCATTTTAGGAGTTGTTTTCCAAGATTAGTCTGCAAACTGTAAAAAAAGTCATTACTCAGGCTTACCTCTGGCTCTAATGACATGTTTTTGTTAAAAAATAAGATTTAAGAACAATGATCTTATTTCATTTATTCTTCCTAAAAATAAATACATTAATAAATAACTATTCACTAAAAAATATTTTAAAAGAAAAAGCCCAAATTCCTTCTGCTTAGAGATAATTACTGAAAGCATCTGCATGTATAATCTTCCAAACCTTCACTTGCACACTTTTTTTTTTACAAAAATTACATATTTAAATTGCTTTTTGAAGTTTATTTATTTAAATCATCTTTCCATCACCTACCACTTAATTTTAATGACTGCAGAGTATGACTTTTTAAAAATGAAAACTACATAATTTTTTTAACCATTTGACCAAGACTCTCTTAATGTTCCTTTTCATGTTTCCTGATACCAGTTCTCACTGTTACTGACCAAACAGTGGCTGGGTTGGGCAGGAGAAATGAGCAGGCTGAGGGGAAAGTTAGGTCCAGGTCTCTGAGCCTGGCCAGCAGGAGGATCGTGACTGGGGTCAGGGAGTAAGATGGGACTAAAGTGTGACTTGATTTCATTGTGCAGACTGGCATGGAGGGTAGCAGGTTAAGGTGAAGGAATAGCGCAGAGCTCTTCAGGGCCTTGGAACCTCCATTTCTGATTCTTGCTCCACTTAAGCTTGGGAGTTGGGACATCTGAGTTGAGGAGGCAAGATAAGTGGGGGTATTCTACTTAACATCAAACAATTGAATTTAAGAATAAGAGTTTTGCACAGAAGTAAATGGAAGTAGGTCCAGTTTTCCTCTCTTGGTCATCAAATTACATGTTATATTCTTATCTGATTGGGATGACAGAGCACAAGCTCATGGCATGCTTAGTCTTTCCATAAATTTATTCATTTGCATATTTACAAAGATAAAGAAGTAATTGCAAGCTTAGAGCTTTGGCTCTAGCTCCAGCTGGGTTATGGTAAGCAAACAGCGCACTTGTTTATATATTCCTAGTACTTAATTCAATACAGAAAGTGACTGAACTATTAGAATATGAAATAAAGACATTAATAATTGAGTTAACTAAAATCCAACTTTAGTCAATAGAGACATAGCTATAAATGGAAAGGTAAGATGTAATATATAGATTAAAACTGACTCTTATTTTATTGTAATATATAGATTAAATCTGAAGCTCTAACTCATGTACTACTACTATTCATGTATAGGTTATTATGTATCATGGGGAAAGTATTTAAGGAGTCATACGTGCTTCCTACATAAAATTAACTCACCCTCACACATGTGTGTGAGTATCTATGTATGTAAGACATGATGCAAGACACTGTGTCATTGATATTTTTTATTGTTTAGTGCTTTACAGTTTTCAAGGTGCTTTTATAACTCTTAGTATCTGCAAATTGAAACAATCCATTTTCTTAATTCTTAAACAAATTGTGTCTAAAATCTCATTGAGAATTCTGTGTGTACATAAAATACCTATTTACAACTTAATACACATTTACATTAAGCAAATATATATGTATCTGTTTATGTACACACAAAATTGTTAGTACAGAAATACTTTAAAAAGTATTATCAAGGTTTTGCTCGTTAACCTTTTATATATTAACCCATCTCATATTCAGAAAAATCATGTGAAGTAGACATTTACCATTATGCCTATTTTTGAAGAAGCAAATTTATTCAAAATTTGTGAGGTTTCTCCAAGTAATCAGTGGTCCAGTTGATAAAAGAGATTTTCTGAGTCTTGGAACAGTACTATTATATCAACTACTCCTTCCTTTTTCTCCTCTTTGTTTCTACTGTTCTATGCCATTATAAAATTGAATTAATATTTTTCAAACTGAAAATGCAAATTTATTTCCTTTCTAAAGCTATGACAACTAGAAACTCAGGTATATTTAAACTAAGTAGTAGGGAAAAAAAGCTGAAGATATTTAAAAATTCACTAAGATTTGCAAGGTTACCATCAATTATTTTTTTATAATGGATTTTCCTGTAAGTTTAGGGGAATTATGTATAATAAAATATATCATGGCATCTTTTTACTGAAAATACTTCTGTTTCCTGTACTATTTCTGCTGATCTCAAATTGCTATTTGAATGTTTTTTGATGCAACCATATTTGTTGAAAGTTGGATCAACATTTTTGTTTAAACATTTGAAATATGGGATTGTATAAATTTTTGGTTTGCTTTGCATAATCATGGAATGAAAGCCCTCTAAATTAAGAGCAAAAGAAAATATAGCTCTACAACAAATTAAATTAAATTCAATGAATATTTTTTTTCTTTTTGTCACTTGGCTACACTTAAATTCAAGCAAGGATCTTTATCTGGCATCCATAATTTATAACCTCCTGAATATTGTCTCATATGGCTTGAAGATTTTTCTGTATGTGAGCTTCTTAATAATTTATTTTGATTCTTTTTAAAAGGTTTGTGGGGGTAGAACACTGGTATAATGAAAGGTCAAAAACCAAAAGATTAATGAACACAAGATAATATAAGCATGAGGCATCAAGATAAACTATTTTCTTATGAATTTGATCAATGTAGAGAATAAGTCTATCCAAAACATTCAAGTACCCAAAACTCTGCTCTCTCCTAGTAGATTTTTTGAAATATTAACTCAATTTTTAAAAAAATTTTACACTATGGCTGAAAACATGCACGTATTTAGCATTTTTGGGTATCTTAATCTTTTCCTGAATATTGAAGTTTCCAACTGGTATAATTTTCCTTCATCCCAAAGATCTTCCCTTTGTTCTATAAATCTGCATTATTTGTATTATAAATCTGCTGCCCTGAATTTCATTAGTTTTTGTCTGAAATGTCTTCACTTTTATTCTTGAAAGATGTTTTCACTGGATATAGAATTCTTTATTGAGAGTTGTTTTTGTTATTCTTGTTATTTGTTATTTGTTTGGTTGATTTTCCTCTCAGCACTTTTAAGATGTTTTCCATGTCTTACAGTTTTCATCATTTTGATGTGAAATCAGCAAACATTCATATAATTCTCCTACTCTATGTAATGTCTCACTTTTCTCTGGCTGCTTTTATGAAATTCCCTTTATCCTTGGTTTATAGCAGTTTTCTATGTGCATCCAATAGTTTTCTTTGTATATATCCTGTTAAACTTCTTCAACTGGTAAATTAAAAAATAAAAGAAAACACTTGGGAAAATTTTGGCCAACATTTCTTTTAATATTGTTTCTGCCTTATTCTCTTTCTTCTCTTCTTCAGGTACTCCATTTATATCTATAATAGACCTCTTGATCTTATTCTACAAGTCCCTAAGAACTTGTTAATTGTTTTCTAATATTTTTCGCCCTTTTCTATAGATTGGGCCATTTCTATTCTGTTATCAGACTCATTAACTCTTACTTTTGTCATTACTGATTTACTGTGAAGCCCTCCAGTTAACTTTTACTGTTTAGAAATTTTAATTTTCAATTCTAGAATCTTCATTCGGTTTTCCTTTTATAGTGTCTATTTCTATGCTGAGATTTCCTATTTGTTAATTTACGACAAACATTTTCTTTTACTTCTTGAACATAGTGATAATTGCTTTAAGAGCACCTGGTCTGCTAATTATAACACCTGAGTCATTTTAAGATCATTCTCCTTTATTGTGCTTTTTATTGAATATCGGTCACATTTTCCTGCTTTGTTGTATGCCCACTAATTTGGACTTCATAGAGATCAGCTGCCATCTGGCCTCACCACGTAGCAGGATATCAGGATCACCGGTAGCCACCTTGGGTGAGAAAGCATCTCTGATGATGCCTTGATTTGGACATTTTACAGCCTCGGAACTGTAAAATTTTCTCCTAATAAAATTCCCATTATAAAAGCCAACCCATTTTTGGTACTTTGCATCTGCAGCACTGTGGCAACATATTTGAAGACAAATCCCTCTTTTACATATTAAGGGATCATAAAGCTAGTTTTCTCTAGGTGAAGTCTAATGAAACAAAGAAGCGAATCTGGCAGTTTAATGTGGTAATGACACCTGATGCCTCAGGTAATTAGGTATATCAAATGAGAAAGAGCCTTCCCCATATGGTGGAATGAAATACTCTAAACTTTAAGGAAAGGGGCCCTTTTTATTTTCAATGATTCTAAGTGCTTGACCTATGAAAGCCTCATTTAGGTGTCTCAGAGAAACGAAAATGAAGATTTCCAACTAAACCATCTTACTCTGATGACATTGGTAAGGAAAGCAGTGCTCTAAATATAGGTCTCTTCTCTCTTCATTCTATGGGTATGGGTGTATTTGTTAGTATGTTTTTGGTACACAAAAGAGGAGTCATTTGTCAGGGGCAACCAGTGAGTGAAACAAGTGAACCCTGGGTGTCAGTGGTTGGATACTGATATCTGATGCTAACTGAATAGATAGGCTTCTCTGAAATATTGTTTGGAGCCTTATAATGTACCATCAATTTATTTTAGGAAATCCCACCCAGAGAGCATCTTCCAAATCCGTGTTACTATTAACCTGGTTAACTCACTTAAGCATTCTTACTCTTGTCAATAAAAAGACAGCTCTAATATCAGAGCAGATGGGGAAGTCAAGTGATTCAGTGGATTATTTGGATCATTCTAAAGACAGGTTTTTCTAACAATTCTCTTAATGATACTTGCTGTCACCATGATGTGACAAACTCCATGGCCCTTGCCCGTAATTCTCTTTCCTCCTTGTTTTTCCTGGCAAATTGCCCTAGAGCAGGGGTTCTTAACCAGGAGTTAAGTCAGTGAAATGTCAGTTTGCATCTCTGCTTTCAGTTCTTCTGAATATATTCCTATTAGTGGGATTGCTGGATCATCCAGCAGTTCTATATTTAGCCTCCTAAGGAGCTACCAAACTGTCTTCCACAATGGCTGCACCATTCTACATTCCCACCCATAGAGAAGGACTGTTCCTATTTCTCCATATCCTTTTCAACTTGTAGTTTTCTGTTTTTTTAATAGTGGCCATTCTATAAGATTTAAAATGATATCTCATTGCAGATTTGATTTATATCTCCCTAATAGCTAGTCATGATATACATCACTTCATGTGATTTTTAGTCATTTGTATTTCCTCTTTGGAAAAATGTCTATTCAAGTCATTTGCCCATTTTTTAATTGGGTTGTGTCTCTCTTTAATTGAGTTGTATGATTTCTTTACATATCATGGAAATGAAGCCCTTATCAGATATATGGGTGCCAAATATTTTCTCCCATTTAGTAGGCTGCCTTTTCAACTCCTTGACAAAGTTATTAGAAGCCCATGGTATTTAATTTTGTGGAGGTCCTATTTATCTCCTTTTTTCTTTCATTGCTTGTGCTTTGGGGGTAAAGTTTAAGAATCCAACCCCTACCACAAGATCTTGAAGATGTTTCCCTACATTTTCTTCTAGGAGTTTCATGGTTGTAGTTTAATATTTAGGTCTTTGATCCATTTTTAGTTAATATTTGTGTAAGGTGTGAGACAGAGGTCTTCTTTCTTTCTTTTGGTTGTGGATATCCAGTTCTCCCAGCATCATTTGTTGACTAGATTGTTCCATTCTACCTGGGTGGACTTACTAGTCATGTGAAAAATCAATTGACCACAAATATGAGGGTCTATTTCTGAACTCTCAATTTGATTTCATTGGTCAATATGTCTGTCTTTATGCCAGTACCCTACTGTTTTTACCACTGTAGTTTTGTAGTAAGCTTTAAAGGCTCTTCAAGATGTTTTTGGCTATTCGGGGTCCCTTACCCTTCCAGATAAATTTAATAATTAGTTTTTACATCTCTGGAAAAAAAAAAAAACGCTCTTGGGATTTTGATTGGGATTGCATTGAATCTGTAAATCAACTTTGGTAGAACTGATATCTTAACAATATTTAGTCTTCTAACCCATGAACACAGAATGTCCTTCCATTTATTTAGGTCTTCTTTGATTTCTTTTAGCAATGTTTTGTAGTTTTCTGAACACAAGTCCTTTGTGTCCTTTGTTAAGTTTATTACTAAGTATTTGGTTATATTAGTTGCTATTCTAAATGTACTTTTCCCCCCGATTTCTTCTTCAGAATGCTCATAAATCACTCATAAAAACACTCCTGATTTTTGCGTATTTATCTCATATCCCACCACTTTGCTGAACTAGTTTATTAGCTCTAGTAGCTTAGTTGTAGAATTTTCTGGATATTCTCGATATAGGATAATATCATCTGTGAATATAGAAAGTTTTACTTCTTCCTTTCTAATCTTGATGCCTTTTCTTTTTCTTGCCTAATTGCTCTAGCTACAACGTCTATAAAAATATTGAATAACAGTGTTGACAATGTACATCCTTGTCTTGTTCCCGATCTCAGTGGGAAAGCTTTCAGTCTTTCACCATTGAGTACAATGTTAGCTGTGGGTTTTTAATATATGCCCTTTATCATGTTAGGAATTTTCCTTCTATTACTATTTTACAGAGTGATTTTATCAATAAAGGATGCTGGATTTTGTCACATGCCTTTTCTGTGTCATTTGAGATGGTCATGTCATTTTTCTCCTTTGCTTTATTAATGTGGTGTATTCACTGAGAGATTTTCTTGTGTTGAACCACCCTTGCATACCTGGGGGAAAAAAACACTTGAAAATGGTGAATAATTCTTTTATTGGGCTGTTGGATTTGATTAGCAAGTATTTTGCTGAGAATTTTTACATCTATATTCATTAGAAAAATTGGTTTATAGTTTTCTTCTTTCATAGTATCTCTACCTGGCTTTGCTATTAGGGTAATGTTGGCTTCATAGAATCAGTTTGGTAGCTTACCCTCCTGTTCAAATTTTTGAAAGACATTGAGCAATATTGATATAAAATCATCTTTGAATGACTGGTGGAATTCACCTGTGAAGCTATCTGGTCCTAGGCTTTTTTTTTTTTTGGAAGTTTTTGAGGACTGATTCAATATCTTTACTTGTGATTGGTTTTTGAGGTCTTCCTTTTCTTCTAGGTCAGGGTAGGTTGTTTGTGTGTTTCTAGGAATTTGTCCATCCCATCTACGTTGTCTAGTTTGTTGTCATACAGTTGTTCATGGTATGCTTTTAGGATATTTTTATTTCTGTGGGGTCAGTCAGTAGTAATGTCTCCTTTAATTTCTGATTTTATTTATTTGAATCATCTCTCTTTTTTTTCTTTGTGAGTCTAGCTAAAGATTTGTCAGCTTTGTTGATCTTCTCAAAGAATCAACTTTTGATTTTGTTAATTCTATTTTTTTCTCAGTTTCATTTATTTCTGCTCTAATTTTTTATGTTTTTATCCATTCTGCCAGTCTGTGTCTGTTTTTACTGTAAAGGCTGTACTTATTTCACCCATCTTGCCCTTTGGCTTTATATGTCATATCTTATTTTCATATCTCTTTTTACAGTTTTGTTACTTTTATTGATAATCTTTATTTCTAGACTCTCTTGCAAGCTCTCTTTCCTGTCCTTTCCTTCCAGGCTGCAGAACTCCCTTTACTATTTCTTGTAGAGCCAGACTATTGGTTACAAACTCCCTCAGTTTCTGTTTATCTGTGAATACTCTAAACTCACCCTTAATTCTGAAGGACGATTCTGCCATGTATAGTATTCTTGGCTGGCAGTTTTTCTCTTTCAGTATCTTTTATATATCATACCACTGCCTTCTTGCCTTCATGGTTTCTGATGAGAAATTAGCACTTAGTCTTATTGAGCATGCATTGTGTGTGATGAATCACTTTTCTCTTGCTGCTTTCAGAATTCTCTATCTTTGGTATTTGACATTCTGATTAGTATGTATCTCAGAGTAGGTCTATTCAAATTTATTTGGATTGGAGTACATTGCGCTTATTGGACAAATACATCTGTATTTCAAGAGAGTTTGGAAATATTTGAACATTATTTTCTCAAATATTATTTCTGCCTCTATTTCCTTCTCTTCTCTTTATGGGACACCCATGACTTGTTTGTTTGAGTGCCTTGTGCTCTAATTCTGTTCCCTGAGACCCTGCTCAATTTTTTCCATTCTTTTCTCTATCTGTTCTATTTTGGAAGCCATATCTTCTAATTTGCTTATCCTTTCTTCTGTCTCTTTAAATCTGCTTTTGTATGTTCCAGCATATTTTTTTATGTCATTTATTGTGCCTTTAATTCTTATAAGAGCTGTTATTTTCTTT
>JAQZBX010073527.1:0-14901 GCA_029593785.1 Cabassous unicinctus | reverse complement strand
CACTTAAAGGCATAGGTCAATTAAAATACATTATATAATTACTTCTCATTTGAGTAATTCTCATTTGTTTCTACTGATCACACTGCGACCAGACTTTTTAAACAGTGATCACTAGCAATACTGTTGTTTAAAAATTTCAGCATTAGCTAGAACGGTTTGTGGAGGTAATTTTCATACAGTGGCCAGACCACAGACAGAGCAGGGAGGCCTTGGCTCCGGGGACCAGTGACCAGGACTAGCCCGCTTATTGTGGAGACCCAAATGATGGTGGCAGCAAGCCCTTTTCTCCATTTGTCATGGTCCAGCTTCTACCTCTGCAAAACCTCTTTTATGTTTTCTGATATTACTCCCTGTCTTCCATTCCTTTTGTCGCTTTGTCCATTTTCAGTCAGGATTCCTCAGTGGGAAGGCAGGTGGTCTGTGGTCTCTTTGTGTTTTGTCCCTCCTCTTGTTTCTCTTTCTCTGCTATCCATTTGTCTCCCCTTCCTTTCTACCCCACTTCTGCAGAAATGAAGCATTCCTCTGAAAGACCCTCCCCTCACGTCACATGCCTGCCTCTGTTTGGACACACTCCCTAATCTCCTTGAAACTTGGACAGTAGCTCTGTTTAAAACATATAAAAATTTAGACATTTACATGCTATGGAAAGGAAGAAGTTGGGAAAACATTGTTTCTACATAAGAGGACATAGAATTCCTGGTAACCAGACTATCAGGTTCCCTCCAGAAATGTTGACAAGCGACTAATTTTTAACAAGGAGTTCTCAAGATTCTAGGAGCAAATTAAAGGATCATTTATCAGAGTGACCCGCACAGCAGGAGTCTTTGACGGCTTCCTCTCCACCCCCACTCCTTTCTGGGTAACCTTGAAGCTACAAACAATGAGCTGGGGGGTGGCGGGAACTCCCATTTTTATCTCAGGTAAAATAAAAGGCCACTGCCCTGTTAGTAAAGAAAATGCAAAATACCTTAACAAAGGGGGACTAAATTAAAATAATAAATTATTGGTCATTTTAGTGCCGCTCATTTTACAGTTGAGGAAATGGAAGTAGGGAGAGGTTAGAAAACTCATCCCAGTCACACAGGAGTTAGAGACCTGCTTCGGTGCTCACAGGTTTGTTTGCTTCTGCGTCAGCAGTCTTCAGGTGGCTTGTAAAACCCCCTGACCTCCAGCGTGTGTATTGGATGCCATTTACCAGGGTCACCTCCTACCTTTTTGTTTACCTTCACCTCTTTCTCCCCAATCCTGCCAGGACTAAGCTGAAAAAGCCCAGGTATCTTTCTGCAGAAAATGAACTTAGACACTCTCCTAAGATATGGTTTCATAAGAGCCAAGCAAAGGTGAATTCTGGGTCCAATATTAGTAAAAAATAGTCACAATTACTGCTTATATGGGGTTTATTATGTGAGAGGTACTGGGCTAAATTCATCACCAACATACGATTAATATATTTTTAAGTGGACCTTTATAGCAATATGATGAAATATTAATATCCCAGTTTTGCAGATGAGGAAACTGAGCCTTAATGTTAAGAAACGTTCCCAGGACCACAGAGTTTTAATAGCAGAGCCATGATCCGGATCCAGGATAGGCCAGAATGCTGTCATTCAGCGTCTTAATCCTAACCTTTGTGCTTCCCCCACTGTACTGACCTTGATGAAATCTCATTTCCCTGCTGGTGTTTCTTCTTGTATCGCATATGCAGCTGACTCAGTGGATCTCTAAGGCGTCTTACAGGTTTTACATTCTGTGATTCTGTGAAAGGAAAAGTTAGACAATTTTTAGGCTAACATTATAGTCCCCCTCCCCCCACCTAGTTCTAATTATTTTTACACTCCTGGTAATACTTATTTATCATTATGTCACAATATGCATATAGGATCTTTAATTGCATACTTCTTTCACACACTTGAGTACCTAATCATGAAACACCAGAGGAGGACAAATGAGCAAATAGTAAAATACTATTTATTTGGCATTTTCAGTTAGCATGTACTACAGGCATGTAAGATTTGGCTCCTTTCTGATCAAGTCATATGGTTCTTTTGAATAAAATGTTCAGGAGGAAAGTAATTTAAGAGATTCAGTTCCAACCCAAATTTGGGATTCTTCTAGTACTTGATGCAGAACCAATGACTAGTATAAACTTGTTTACTCAATGAATGAAAAAAAAAAGGTAATGAATGGAGAAACGGTTTCTGAGTTGATTAATTCTCAGCTTAGATTAATGTCTTTTAGAAATGAGTATACCTGTAAAAAATATTTTGAAGTAATTTTCCAACAACTATCTGTTAGTTTTATTAAGGCCCATTTTTATTGACTCACAATTTATTCATTCAACAAAAAATTATTGATTACCTTTTATGTGCCAGGTGCCATAGTTGTTACTGGGCTATAATGATGAACAAGATGGAAAAGGTCTGCTCTCATAGAGCTTAAATTTAATGAGGAAAATAAACACTTAATAGAAATTAAATGTCAAATGGTAATAAGTGCTTTGCTTTAAAGTCAACAGACATTTAGTGAAACTACTGAGAGGGTTTTGCATCCCCTCTTCCAACCCATGTACAAATGAAAATAGAGTGATTAACAAATAGCATGTGGAATGTTAGCACAAGGTGCACCACTTACTAAAAAGTAGTTGTGTCACAATAAGGGAACCCCTCAAATCTAACAATTGATTATTTTTGGTTGCAAGTTATAAGTCAAATGAAAGAACTAACTATAAGGTCCTACTTTGGGCATAAACACATTTGTCCATGACCAGTGAAGTAAGGTCCTAAAGAGTTAAATCTAGGTTGCAAGTGATTATTTTATTTTTAGGCGTTAAAAGATTATGGAGTTGTGCTTCTTCTTGATGCTGAAGAAACTATAACATTGAATACCTTCATCAATCGTGGACTTATCTACACAGAGCTAGAGCAGTATGGCTTTGCATTAGAGGTAAACCTTCCTGTTTAAGCATAAAATTAAGCCATTTGATTTTGTATGTTTATTTCTGAAAACTAGTGAACTCTCTTTTTGGCTATCAAATGGCAATGTTAATAGCAGTAACTCAACTTTAGCAAGAATTGTATTGAAATAATTTGAATGACTAGTAGAATGCTTGCAAAAAAATGTGTATTTTTACTTTATTTTGGTTACAGATAAATAGCCACTACATTAAAATGGTTTCTGATTTGATGAAATACATTATCAAGACTGTCATCTCCAACAAGGAAGTATCTTCACTATATACTAAACTCAATTATTTGGCAAAAAAAAGTATTTATGTGTCATTCACTTTGAGGCTTAGTGTTTGCTTTTTCTCATTCACAATTTCCATCATTCCCCATTGAAAATATATCAAAATAAATATGCTTATTTCAAACAAGGCAGAAAATAGCTGTTCAAAATAGGAAAACTGGGAACAGACTTTTAAAATTAGTGGTACTGGGCATTCAGAATGGCAGTAGAAGGTAGCATATGCAGTATATTAAAAATAGTGTAAAATGTATTTCATTATAGAATAGTTAAACAAAATTCATCATTCTTATTTTCATTTTTTTTATTGACTAATTTAAGGTAACTTGGAAATTAAGACTGAGCAACACAATGCAAAAATTAAATAACCATTTGAGATTTGCACTAAAATCATAGTTCTGCCTCTTTGTTTCTGAGGAACTGCAAATGACATTATATAGTAGAGTTTCCTATTCATTTCACCTCCAAAGATGCCTTGTATTATTTTTGTGCCTATGGATTCATCTTTTGAGATTATGCCCAACAGAATCATTTACTTATCATTAAGGAAGTATCTCAGAAGCCTTATTTTAGGCAAGTTACGCATTATGATGAAATTTAATTTCAACCACTGGAATCCTTTAGACTTTTTGATATATTGAAAATGTCTTTGAGACTTTGAGGCATACCTATTGGAATAGCTTAAAAAAGAACCCTCAAACAAGAACAAAAGCCAAGCAAAACCAAATCAAAGGCCACTGACAATTCCAAGTGCTGGTAAGGATGCGGAGTAACTGGTGTAATGCAAAACGATGTAGCCCCTCTGGAAAAACAATTTTGCAGTTTCTTTTAAAGTTAAGCATTCAATCGCCATATAACCTAGTAATCTCACTCCTAGGTATTCACCCTAGAGACTGGAAACAACCCAAATGTCTTTCAGTGTGTGAATGGATAAATAAACTGTGGCACATCCATAAAAAGGAAGCTAGACTCAAAAGGCTATATATTGTATGATTCTTTTTATATGACATTCTGAAACATGCAAAACTATAGGGCCAGAGAAGACATTGATTGGTAGTTACAGGGTTGGGGGTGGGATTAAGATTTGAGTACAAAAGTGACATCACAGGGCTGAGGGAACTATTCTGTGTTCTGATTGTGGTGGTGGTTCCATTTGTTAAAACTCACAGAATTGTATACCAAGAACACCCTGAAATTGACTCTATATAAAGTAAAAAATAAATTAAAAAAATTAAAAACAAAAACAAAAAAAGATTCAGGCAAAGGAAGAATAAATGAAAGAATCTAAGACTGAGTAATGGGGGGTGGGGCGGGGGCGAGATGCAGAACAAAAAGTGAAGAATCTTAAAACTCACCCAGGAAAAGGTTTGTAGTGGGAAGGATTGATTAACAGAGAAGTCAATCTCTGTAAGATGAGTGCTGAAAGTGTATTAATGAATTGATAGTGGCATGACCTTCATAGGAACACTTTGATCAGGAGGTAGAGAGCAGCATCTAAACTGGGATTGATTGAGAGGTTGATGGTTAATCTTATTAGGTTGACAACATTTGTTTATCTCTTCTCCCCCTTGAGAACCTACCCTAATGATAGTAAAGGAATAAAAAAGACAAGAATGGGAGGTGTGTGGTGTGGTGGTGGGATGTGATACTGTAAGCTTGTTGTTTAGAAATTTGAAGGTAAATCACAGAAGAGACAGTGGTGAGATGTAAAAATGATTGCCTTTGGGGAGTGGGACTCAGGGGATAAAGAGAGATGGGGCAGGGGATCCCTGCATTAGCACCAGAAGCCTTGTAGTTTTGTTAGACCTTATACAGTATATATACTGATTTCTTTCATAAGAATAAAAATAAACAAAATAAAATTTATTTAGAGCCAGCTTACAAATTCCACAATAAAATTGGTCTTATTAAACAACAAGAATATCCAGAAGTTGGTGGGAGCTGTGAAATGGAAACAATGAGTGGTGACTAGGCCTTTAAGAAGATTAGTAGTGACAGGATCTAGAAAGATGTGACCATGAAGGCTGGTAGATCAGGGCAAGTGAGACAAGGACTAAAGATAACAAAAACAAGGAATATTACAGAGCAGATTTCCAGAGGAAATGTGAAGGAAGGAGGCCAAGTACCCATTCTCTGTAATAGGAAGATAGTGCGGGTGTTTTAGTTTTCCTTGGCTGCTCAAGCAAATACCATGTGTTCTCTTTGGCTTAAACAGTGAGAATTACTGGCTCACAGTTTGAGGCTAGGAAAAGTCCAAATCAAGGCATTTCTGAAGCCTGGTGTTCTGGGGCTGGCTGCCGGTGATCCTTGGTCCTGGGCTTCTCTGGCACATGGCAATGCACATGGCAGCCTTTCGGGGCCTCTCCCTTCTCTTCCAGGTTCCACTGAATTTCACTTTTGGCTGTTCTCTCTGTGGTTTTTCATTCTGCTTAAAAAAGACTCCAGTAATAGGATGAAAACCCATCCTGATTGAGTTGGGTCTCACCTTAAATGAAGCATCCTCATCAAAAAATCCTACCTACAGTGGTTTCACACCCACAGGAATGGATTAAGTTTAAAAACATGTTTTTCTGGGTACATAGCTCTAAAACACCACAGTGGGTGAGGGTCATTACAAATAAAT
The DNA here is from genome assembly GCA_029593785.1 of Cabassous unicinctus. NCBI lineage: Eukaryota > Metazoa > Chordata > Mammalia > Cingulata > Chlamyphoridae > Cabassous > Cabassous unicinctus. The sequence goes on along the minus strand of JAQZBX010073527.1, from coordinate 9,035 downwards.
TGATCAGTGGAGGGAATGGTAGTGGAGAGAATTTGCTTAGTATATGAATGACTTTGGAGGTTTGTAATTTTTGATTCTGGTATTAAGAGAATTAATATAGAAGAGAAAAATTATGAAACTACAGTTAGCTTAATTTTAATTAATGCTAATAATCACCATTTATATCTAGTACTGTTAATTAGTGCCTAATGACCTTGTAGCATAATAATAATTATGCATATAATTTAATAAGCCAAGAAGACTTTTTAAAGTTTTATCTGATTGCAAAACTAAACTTGGTATTCTCAGCCTTTTAAGTTCATGTTCATGCTTCACAACCCTAAAAATTAATGGGAATGTATGTAATAAATCTCTCTTATACTTGTGAATTTGCCTCCATTTTAGCAAAAAAATTCTGATTAGGTTGTTTTTACTTAGGTAATACATTTCTCATTTTCTTCTAAATAGTTCCATTTAGTATCCAAATATGCTGTATGAATCCAAGTTGGGAGTCCGCATTTACAGATCAGGCTGTGCCTAATGCTTCCTCCTCTAGCAGGATCCCAGAATGCCCAGCTTGGCTCTTCTACTCCCTCTTCCAACCCCAGCAGCAGCAGAAAATCCATTCTACCCTCATCTTATCCTACCCCGTAAGACAACCAGCCTCCTCCCTCTAATGCAACCAGGAGAGAGAGAAAGACTGTGCAACTGTCATGGTAAGCTCCTCTCCAGTTGGGTGGGCAGAAACCAGAACTCTGATACTTGCTCTTTGAGGCTTTAGGGTGCTGGTGTCCCAGCCTCCAGGATGAGATTCTGGAGGTATTTCCTTATGCTACTTTGCAGAAATTTCATTTACCTTGGTCAAATGAGGTCACAACCAAAACTGCCCATCAAGATTCCTGCTGAAGCAATCCTCTGGGAAGAAGCAAGGCCATTTTTGTTCCTTTATAGGCTCTGGACTCTCTTACATTTGGAAGACCTCTTCCCACATTACAAAAAGCATTAAAATTGATCTTTATCCCATATCATAGAGTGAGTTACAATTGACATGATCTTTTAGTTTGTAGATATTGATTTAAATGTTATTGATTTCAGTTTAGCAATGTTATTCTTTTTTTGTTTCAGGTATTAAATATTTTTGTAGGGATTTGAAAAGCTTTTATGCTTCAGACACGGTGTCCCTGGTGCCTAATAGAGGAGAGATTCCTGGGCCACAGTAGCAGACTTGGCACTTTGAATTCTCTTAAACAGCCTCTTCTTGAGGACCATTGGGGCCCATCCTAGCATATGTTCATAACTTTGAATCTTGAGGTTAGAGTTTCCATTCCTCCCTCTCACGAGGCCTCTTAGATCCCTGGAGAAAACTATACGTTTCTCCGCTTAAGTGTGAATTTCAAGGGTGAGAGTGGATTTCGCTTATCCACACAAAAGTCCTTGGGCCCAGGTGCCTGTTTGTCTACTGTCATTGAACTCCAAAGGTTCTCTTGAGGTGAATTTCCATTTCTATCCAGGTGGGAAAGTCTCTGGCAGTGTTTGCTGGGGAAAAATAATTTTAAAAAATGTAAATAAGATACCCCATTACACATAGAAGAGCAAAACCAGAGGAAAAGCCCTTGTTCTTGAAGTGGAGACCAGTAGCACAAGATCCTGAGTGAGTTTACAGTAAATGGGTGTCATTTGCTCCATTCTTTCTTGCTCGATGTGAAACCATAAAGAAAAAATGAAGTTTTAGAAAAAGATACATATTTCAATGCTTGTGTTAAGTATATTCATGGTTGAACCAAAGTTGAAAAGGAAGTTTAAGAAAGAACAGAAGGTAATGTTGCAAAATTAACAAAAACTTTTGAAATTGTTTCAGGATTTTAAACAAGCTGCTCTGATAAGCCAGACTAATGTGAGGCTTTGTCAAGCTGTTGCCATGTGCCATCACAGGTATGGAATACAATTTATGTTGAAGTGAAAGCAAACGGGATCATCAAATTTATCTAATTACAGCCTGTATTAGTCAGCCAAAGGGATGCAGATGCAAAATACCAGAAATCTGTTGGCTTTTATAAAGGGTATTTATTTGGGGTAGAAGCTTACAGTTACCAGGTCATAAAGCATAAGTTACTTCCTTCACCAAAGTCTGTGGCTGTGTGACAAGATGGCTGCTGACGTCTGCCAAGAGTTCAGGATTCCTGGGTTCCTCTCTTCCCAGGGGCTCGATTCTCCCCGGGCTCAGCTGCTCTGCTCCTTTGTGTGCTTACTGCCTGGGCTCTAGCTCAAAACCACAAACTCCCTTCTTTGCAGTGTGGTTTCTCTGTGTGTCCCTGCCCACCCAAGGGAGTAGGGATGCAACATCCTACTGATGAAGCCCAATCAAAGCCTTAATCATTATTTAATCAAGTAAAAGTGAAACCTCTGACTCCAATATAATATAATATGCCTGGAGGGACAGACCAGTTTACAAACATAATCCAATATCTATTTTTGGAATTCATAAGCAATATCAAACTGCCACACAGCCCTCTAAGTAAGCCAGGAAGGAAGAGCAAAAACAGAGGGAAATGGTGTGGAGGTGACAGTACAAAAATGAGTTCAGACACAAAGTAGTGTTTAGAATTCCCTGCATTAAAAAAAATAATTCCTCGCACAGAAGTGGGGATCACCTAAATGTGCCACTAGCACCCTTTGAATAAACTATTTTAGCCGAGCCAACAAGTAAATACCTGGATCATGAGATTGGGGATATCTACTTCATTAAATAGAATACCCCATATACAGGTTAACACACAGAATAAATTTACACATAGCTCAAAATATCTAAGAATAAAATCAATATATTTTACCCATAAAATGGAACTAATTTTTCAAAACCTTATTTACTGAGGGAGTGATTTAAAAAAATAATGTATTTTCAAGAAAATTTAGCATTTAAAAACAACTCTAAATCTAAAAGCAATTAAAACAATACCAATACGTATCTATAAAATACAATATAGTATGTAAAAAGCACATCACTTAAAACCTTATTACCTGTTTCTGGGATTGTTATAAAAATAAGTAAGTTGTAGAAGGAGGGAAAAGAACAGTTTACATAAGGCTAAAATACAGAAGATGATCAGATTAAAATACATGCTGAGGTAATATTACAGTACAGTACATGAACTTTGCTAACCATAATGTTTACATTTCTACATATATATTTGACATCCAAAATTAATTTTTGTTCATTTTGCTTTTAAAAGCATAGAAATTTAGCACATGAGGGTTTTAATGTGGATAAAATGTATTTGGTCAAGCAGTAGTTCCCAGCAATAATTTTTCGTGAGAGAAACAGTAATAGTAAATGGGGTTAATTTGGAGAGGGAAATTACGATAGTTCATAAATTATGTAGACATGGCTGTGTAAATATCCAATATAGAGAATAGAATGTAGTTTGAATTATTTAGGAAACCAACATTCTTCTTTCTTGCCTTGGGACATATGTGGTACTGCTTCATCTCCCCACAAGATATATATATTTATATACTGTTTAACCTGAACTTGTGAGGATGCCTTTGGGTTAAAAGTCTTAAACTAGTCCCAGACCTTTAAGTTTATACCCAGCAAGAAACATAGTCTACTGTTGTTATTTTAATCCAGCAAACTTTGTACCACCCATCTCTTCAAGTAATAATTGTCATTCTTAAGAAGAGATGGAATAACGATGACTGATATGTTTGTTTTGGGGGGTGGGTGCAGACCAACGATGTATGCATTTGGTTGCATTCTCTTAAAACCGAAAATAGACTTCAAAATTTCCCTCAATCTCCTTTTTATAGTTAGCAACTATCAGAGTCAGTAAATTTCTCTGTGTGTCAGATCACAATTTCTTTTATGAAATCTAATCACTGGGTATGTATAGCAGAACCTCCTTCAGCTGATACTACTTTACAATTCCAAATAACCAACTTTTTTCAGCCAACTAGAATCTTTATTGCCTTTTAATAAAAGTAGAATTTAACTCAGCGGTAAAGCCCTGATAATGCATAGTCCAAATTCCATGTGTTTTGTATTTTAACAGATTTACTGAATTTAACAATCAGTAATCTTTAGTAATGGGTTATATTTATTTCAGGAGAAAAGCTTTTGCTTTTCAAGGCAAGTTATGTAGTGATAATATTTATACACAGCAGTGGTTTGTAAGTATGGCGAGACACCATTGGCATCTTATAGTGAGGAAAGTAAAATGTTTTCCATTCGGAAAGTTTAAAAAAAAGGAATAAACCTTTAAATTTTAGGGCTTTGATCTTTGAACTCTTGGGGTTGCAGACGTTTGAAGTATGCCTTTGTATATCTTTGGTTCTCACTCTTTTGGTTGCTAGGAGACGACATTCCTTAGGCTGAATATCCAACTTGTTGCCCGATATAGTCACCAAGAGTGTTATGGTAGAGTTATTTTTCAGATCTCTTTGAAAAAAAAATCTTAAGATTTAAAGATATCTATCTATATATAACAGAGAAAGTCTGAATACTCAGTTATATATATACTTTTTACTTTAGCACATTTATTATTTTACTGTTCTTATACTTGCACCAAATATTTTTGAATCTTTGACTCTGTGAGCCACATTCTTTAGTTTTGGGAGGTATTTGTGATTTATTTGTACAACTCAGTAGGGCACATCTGGTCATGTATGTGATTAATTTGGAAAATGCAGTGGGCTTTTGTGTACATGGCCTGGCCTGTAAGCTCAGCACACGATGCAGAGTGAATAGGACACTTTAATGAGAATCCTAAACCTTCAGCGAGTGATTGCATTACTTCAGATTTATACAAACACATTTTATTTTAGAAAAACTCATTTAATACGCTTTTATATTAGTGACAACTGGTGCTTAACAATTTATGTCTCAGCGAGGATGTTTCCTGATGGGGCATAGATGCTCTGACACATTTTCCATTGGCTGCCATGTAGTTAACTCAACCTACAGGACACTGTGTGATTAAGTTAGATTTTAAATTTGAGTTTGGGAGAAGGGGAAATGGAGGCCATAATGCATAAGGAAAGATAATTCATTACTCACAGGTCCCAGAGAAAAAAGGATGCTGTATTAGTCAGGGTTCTCTCAGGAAACAGAATCAACAGGAGATATCTGTCAATAATGTGAGATTTTATAAGACTCTCTCCTGTGACCATGGAGATGCACAAGTCCAGGTTCCTTAGGCAGGCTGCAAACCAGGGGCTCCAATGAAAGTCCAATGAAGGTCCTTGATGAGTTTCTGGGAGACGTTGGCTGTCCAAAGACTAGCTGGGAAATTCTCTCTGAATGTTGAAATCACTTCCCCCTTTAAGGCATTCAACTGATTGGATAAAATCATCACCCATTGCTGATGCAATCTCCCTGACTGATGTAGATGTAATCAGCCATCCACGCAGTAAACTCACTAGTGATCGAAGTCCATAAATGCTCTTGTATTACATTTAGCCTAGTGCTTGCTAGACCTAACACTTGGACACAATTACCTGGCCGAGTTGACACATTAGCCTAACCATCACAGATGCCATGAGAGTTCTATGAGAAGTGCCATCGGCTTGGGTAGTTCAACCAGTAGGTGGGGAGCAGACCGACAGAGGGAGAAGGACCTGTGGGCCTGTGCCTTTATTGTGGTCCCAGGGTGGAGGTTAGTAGATTTCTTGCGAGAGACAAGGATTGGTTCATTTAAAGCAGGGGTTCTTAGCCAGGGGTCCATGGAAAGATTTCAGGGGGCCCAGACCTTGAATTAAAAAAAAAATCAATTTATCTTTATTTTCTATGCCCTCTAACTGAAATCTAGCATTTCCTTCACTTATGAATGTATGCAATAAATAAATTACAGTAGTATTCATTTCACCTGACTAGCAAAGGGGTACGTGGAACAAAAAAGGTTAAGAACCCCTGAATTAAAGCATAAGCACTCAAAAAGGGAAAGGGACTAGGGGTCTGAGGGCAGTGGGGATGGTGAGCTTATCATCTGGGACCAGCTGTAGGTTTTGGGTAAGGTGTGTGGGTGGTGGCCACAGATGCGGGTTTGGGCTCTGGGGGAGTTTATGCCCCGGGCTGGACAGCTACTTATTAACTAGGCCAAAGGCCAGTGTTGAGGCAAGTGGCTTAGGCAAGTTAAGATGGATGCTGAGGTTGCACACAAAAGTTTTTGGTAGTTATAACAGTGATAAACACATCTGTAGCAAGAAGAAATTGCTGTTTCTATAATGGCATCTGTTTCTTTCTTTCCTTTTTTTTCCCCTTTCTTGTCTGTTGGTGCAGGGAGATGGGGAAATCTCTGGCTTTGGTACTGTTACCTCCTCTGGACTTGATTTTAGTCATTATCCAGCTGTAAATTGAGAGGTTTGCTAGGTGGCTTTTAAGGTCCCTTTCCAGCTTTAAGGTTTAATGATTATTTACTGAGGCCAAATAGACTATGCGCTCATTAAACATTAGTGCTGGTAATTAAATAGCTATAGAAAAATAGTATCAATCACTAACTTTTGGTAATTCACAACTTACACATCATGGTAAGTCACTGCCTCATTTAAAAAAATTCACCAGGCTTTGCAAAGTATGAGAGTATATCTTATAAACCATGTATTAGAATATGTAATCAGAAAGGCTTTTTAATCTCCCTCTGGGTCAGAAGGGGCACTGTGTGGGATGCAATTTGGATGTCAGTATATTAGGAGCATTTCAATGATTTATAGGGAAAATATTAAAGAACCAAGATTGTCCTGGAAATTTCAGTTTACATGGTCACCGTAGGTATGCATCATAAAGAAATACTTTACCACCTATAGGTAGAAATACTGAAGGCTACAAAACCCAAGGATTAAATGTACTTTCTACAAAATAACTGTGGGCTAATTATCCTTGATAAATAATTTATGTTGCTAGGTTTAGAATTATTTCTGTAATACAGAGAGAAGGCAGCTGTAGAGGCATTATGACCCTGTATCCAGTGAACTTCTGCTTCTCAAATAGTGCCAATTATCAGGAAAGAGAAGCACAGTTTCATTGTAAACTACCCGAGGGAAGTGAGCCTGTATTTTCTTAGTAACAGTCTACAGAGTGAACTCGGTAGACACCAACTGCTTGTATGTGTCAATGTTAACTTTCACCAGTCTGTAATGTCAGAAGCTGAGCTTTGCTAGTGCTTCACTGTTTACTTGCATGATCTCCTAGCAGAATGCATGGTGCACAATTTTTGGGTAGTGTTTGCCAAAACATAGAACAAATATCATGAGTACCTCAATTACTTTTCACACTGTGTGGACAAGCATGAAACAAAACAAAACACAAGATTGAATTGCATTGTGAGAAACCGAATCACTTTTCAGTTTCAAACTGAATTCTTTCTCGAATATTCTGATTATGTAAAGGAAATTCTGAACTAAGAGACAGTATTTAACATCTTTCTACCACTAAACTTCCTTTGTAATAGAGGGAGCAGCCTTCAGGTTCAGGGTTTTCTGCAAACTACAGTATCTAGGTATAGTTTTTGATTATTTTTTAGAGTTGCTTTCTATTTATAGCATGAGATAATGGCTTTTCTATTTATGGTAGTAATAGTAAGTTGTCTTTTTAAATAAATGTAAGGAAAGTGAGTTGATTTAATAAAAATATTCAGTAAATGTTAGTGCAGATAGAACATAAGGCATCTGTCATGAAACAGAGGCTGAAGTTTGGAAAACAACTGTTTTAAGTGATACTCCTAAGTAATATCTAGGAGCTAATAGTTTCTCAAACAGTTACCCTGGGTTGCTTGTATTTTATAATGGAAAAATTTGCAGAAGTAGTGATGCATTCTGTTAGATTTTGAAACCTATTTGAGAAGTCATAAAAAGAAAGTAAGAAAGATAATATTTATAGGGTTAAGGTCTCTATGCTAGGTTTTTTTTTTTCACATGCTCTCATTTGATCCTTGTAACAACCTTGCCAAATTAGCGTTACTTGCATATTCAGGTCTGAACTGCAATCCCTTCTGATTGTGTTAGAGAGGTACCTGATTCCTGGCTCTTTGGCGCCAACTGCAGGTACAGGTGAAGAATGTGTGGTAGAGATGAGGCTTACCTGAGTGTGAATCCCAGGTGTTTACTCTGTGCAAACTTTGGTCAGGACGATATTTTCTATGCCATTTACTATGTGTAAACTTTTCTGAGCCTTGATTTTCTTTTCATTTGTCAACTGGAGATAATTGTCACTAGCTGACAGAGCTATTGGAAGGATAAGTGAAATAGCATATGTAAAACACTTTGAGCAGTAACTGGCAAGTAAGCAGTTACTCAATGTTAGCTTTTTCACTCTTTTTAAAAAAAATTAAATTCCAGACTCTTTCCATGCTAACTGAGGTTAAACATAGTTATTAGATGTGCATGTGAAATGGAGATGTGATTTTATGTGCCCATGAATAAATATTTTATTCCATCAACTGTTCCTACCTCTACCACAAAAGAATAATTAGGGAAGATAGAAAGGGAGAGTTATCATTTAGCTACATATTTTTACAATTTAATAAATAAAATACAGTTTTTTTCCCTCTCCCCTTTTTTTGTGGTATCCACAATGAAATAGGCTGCCTTTATATAAGAAGATCTGTCTTAAGGACCCCATTTCATGAATATTTGGTTCCTTTCATTGTATAAGGAAATACTAAATACATATATGTATACATTTATTTTAAATTCGCTATAACCAATCTATTTAATCAATAATAGCTTGTGCTTTTCTATACTGGTAACTGATAGCTATTAAAACAGGTTCACATGTGGATATTCTCACTGTCCTGATTTTGTGATAATCAGGGTAGGCTGAACATTTGCTATATTAGAAACCATGCATGTGTCCCCAGACCTAGTTTTTCTCCCTAGGTCTGGTTCTTGGAATGCTGGTGATAACTAAGCCTGATTTATTATATGACCATCCTGTATGGGAAAAGACTGTAACTTTGGGTATCTTTGGTCAACCTTAAGAGATATAGCAGGAGGACGTATGTGGCTCGGGTGGTTGGGTGTCTGTATCCCATAGTGAGGGACCTGGGCTTGATCCCCGGGACCTT
>JAQZBX010073526.1:0-14900 GCA_029593785.1 Cabassous unicinctus | reverse complement strand
GTTTTCTGAGGTTTGGGTGGCTGATCTAGTACTTTGACTGTTGTACATTACTTGTCGTTATAGCTTCTTTCAATCTGCTGCTGGTCTAGGAAGTGAGTGTGCCATTCTGTTTGGGTGACTTCATCATAGGTTTGGATTTGAAGTAATTTATAAGCTCCCCAAGCACACTCTTAATGCTCCTGATAATGTGCTTTTGACCATTTTTTTTTTTTAGCAGTTCACCCTTTATTTATGTTAAAGACTAGGTTACTTGGAGCTGGTGTACTTGGTGACAGCCTTGGTGCCCTCAGACACAGCATGCTTGGCCAGCTCCCCAGGTAGAAGCAGACACACTGCTCTCTGGACTCCCAGGGAAGTCACTGTGGTTGGCTGGGGTACTGGGTCTTCAAATCTTGATCCATTTGTCCATCTTCTCTGTGCATTCTAAGACTCCTCACTGACTGAAGAGGTCCTCACAAGAGTTGACCAGGATTTCTTTCTCTTCCCCTTCTAGTTAAGTGTTACTTCCCTATACTCTTGTAGTACCAAGAGATGTCAGTTATAAGGGCAAATGCCTAAATACAGAGTAATTTTTACTCTGGGCTCCCTTCTCTACTCTAGACTGTAAGGTGGAGTGACTACTCCAGACCCTTTGTCCTCTACCCCATCTCTGCTCCAGGTTTTCCCTTAAATGGTGGCAAGCGTTCAAGGACCATAAAAGAAAGTAATTGAAAACCTGCTTTCAGAGTTATCAGAACACATCAGGGACCAGAGATATTATTTTCATCCTCAATTTCCTGATGAATTGGTGATTTTGTTTTTTCTGTGTTACATCACTAATAGACACCTTTGTATATTGGATTCCCTTCAGGTGATAGAGAAAAGCATCAGACCAGAGAACCATCAGCTTCTCAGTTGGTCTTATCAAAGGGAGCCATGTTGCAGAAAAGCCTAACTCAGGAATCTTCAAGGGACTCCATGTTGGGGCAAGCCAGAGGACAGGAAGGGCTTTTGGAAATACAGAAGAGGCACTTAAAGCTAGAGACAGACTGCCACAAGGACACTCGTCCTGGGAAAATGAACCTTGATGATGGTTTGGGAAGAGATGATATTCTGCCCTCAAGGGTATTACAGGAGCAAATCCCTCCAGGAAATGTTCTCCATGACTGTGACTCACATGGACCAGGTAAAGAATCCATGATCCATGAAGGGAAGAACCCTTATGAATGCAAGGAATGCAGGAAAGGTTTTAACGGGAAGTGGAACCTTGTTCGACATCAGCGGATTCACACTGGAATGAAGCCCTATGAATGCAACGAGTGTGGGAAGGTCTTTAGTCAAACCTCTACCCTCATTTCGCACTATGTTATTCATACTGGAGAGAAGCCATACAAGTCATCTGAGTGTGGGAAGACCTTTAAACGCAGGTCATATCTCATGCAGCATCTTCCAGTTCACACTGGTGAGAAGCCCTATGAGTGTAGTGAATGCAAAATGGCCTTTGCCCATCGCTCTACTTTTATTTGGCATAATAGGACCCACACTGGAGAAAAACCCTTTGAATGCAAAGAATGTGAGAAAGCCTTTAGCAATAGGGAATACCTAATACAGCACTACATCATCCACACTAGAGAGAAGCCGTATGATTGCGGGGAGTGTGGGAAGGCCAAGAGAAAGAAATCATGGAAAGACTCCTAGAGGAGATGCCCCTTGAGCTGGGTCATAATGGAAAAATTGTTGTTGTCAGATGGAGGAAGTGGTAGAATGCATTGGGTTGAAGTTGAAGGAGAAGACATGAGTAGATTCACCCTTGAAGAGTACTTAAGTTAAAAGAACAAAAGACTACAAGGTGGATAGTGAAGCTAACACGAAGGGGTGATTACAGTAAAAGAGAATGGAGCTCTCAGCCACAGAAGGATAGAGGTGAAAATGCATGATAAAATGTATTACGTTTCTGCTGTGTCAAAAGGCAAATGGTGTGGTGGTATGAGTGAGGGCTCTGAAGCCTCCGTTCAAATCCTGCCTCTATCAAGCTAGTGGATCTTAGATTAATTTTTTTTTCCCTTTAAGTCTCATCAATTTCTTCATCTGAGAAACTAGGAGACTCTCAGTTTCTCAGGCTGTCATGAAGTTTAAATGAGGAAAAAAAAAAAGCCCCCAAAATACTCAGCACAGTTCTCAACACAGAGCATGTTCACTAAATTGTGGGTCATTATCCTTATTATTCTCAATGTTCCATTGGGCAATTAGGAATGACAGTAGTGATATCAGCAAAATTTCAATGTTGTATTTCTATGAAATCAAAGATTAAAGTGGACAATATCAAGTATTGAAGATCTGGTGCAATGATATATGGATGGAGGGATTGTGAAATGGTGCAGCTGGTTTGGAAAACCATTCCTAAGTTTGCCTTAAAGTTGAGCATAGGCCTACTCCATGGCTCAGTCATTCCTCTCCTGAGTATATACTTAACAGAAAGGAGTAAATATTATGAACAAGAATAGTCATTAGAGTTATAGTTTATGATATCCATTCAATGTAAGTAATACAAATACTCATTAACAGGGGAATGAATACATCATGATATTTTCATACACTGTTACACCACACAGTGTATAGAATGAACCAATCTTGTGGACATAATGATGTTCAAAAGAAATACACAAAAGAAAATTTTGGTGGTGGGGGGGTGTTTCATTCATAACCATTCAAGTATAATCAAAATGAATCCACGGTAACAGAGTCTAAATAGTGGTTACCATTGCAGGAGGAGGTATTGAAAAGGATGGGGCATCAGGAAGACTACCTAGGGTGCTGGAAATAGTCTAAATCTTGACCAGGGTGGAGGATACTTGAGTTTATATATATGTAAAAATTTATGCTGAACCTGAAGATTTGGGCACATCATTAGATACTTCAAGTAAAGAAAATGAGAGAAATAAATTTTAAACAGAAGGCATATAATGTATGGAAGCCAAGTGTATACATCTCTCCCCAAAACGACACAACTCCTTCAAGGTCCTTGGTTTTACAAGTAGAGTCAACACCAGTTAAAGACCATTATAGATCAAAAGGCATTTGGGGCTTGTTTAATTTTTCCCCAAGTGTAAGCAACTGGAACACATGTTTACATTGAGTAGAGAGAGGATGAAGATACAGAAGAGACAGGAAGGAAGTGAAGGAGTTCTCTAAGAAGGCAAGAGAAGGTACAATATAGACTCTGGTGGAGGAACTGGTATTAGTCAGAGGCAAGACCCCCTCTGCAGAGGATAAGAAAGGAAGCATAAGGTATGAAACAAATGCAGATGTGTCTTTAAAAATTAAGGAGAAAGTAGAAGTATGTAGTCTTTATTTTTAACATGAAGTTGGATATATGCTGAGACAGCAGCAGCTGGGGAAGTGGTGAAGATTTAAAACAATGTTGGAGTGGCTACAAGAGCTGGTGGCAGGAAAAAGAGCTAACCAGAGGCACAGAGTGATGTGGGGAAACCTGTTAGGAATCTCTGGCATCATCCAGGCAAAAGATGAGAGCTTGAACCAAGACGTTGCTGGGGGAGGCAACAAAGATGGTAGAGGTGATGAACCCAGAAGATACACAGAATGTAAAATGTTTGGACTTGGGGATGGGTAGAGATTGGCTTTGATGGAGATATAAGTGTTGAGGGACCATCTGAGGTTGTTTCCAGCCTGCTGACCTGCTTGGATGGCAGGACTATTCTCTGCAACTGAGGATATGAGTATCCTGACCACCTATTTAACCTGTTGACGAAGGAGAAATCTCCCCACCCCAACCCCTAAATAGTACAAAATAGTCAAACACATGACACCTCACACTGGACAGATGAGATTGACAGCAGTTTATTAGTCACATATACTCACAGTCTGGGGCAGGAGGTCACCACATGCCACACAGGGGTTGTACTTGGGAGCACAGAGAATCAGCAAGGGGTATGGGAGGCAGGCTTGGTGGTGACAAGAGGGTGGGGTTCCCTGCTTCCCACACAAGGATGTGATTGGCTTGTTTGAATAATATCACAGGCTTCAAGGGAAGTGAAACATGTTAGGTTGTAAACTGGGTGGCCAAGAACCCTGAGAGCCAACCAGTAGGGAACCATGACCCATGGGGTCATGCCAATTCACCTGGTGGATGGCTTCAGTTGCCTTCACCAGTATGGATGTGGGGCAGACAAGGTCAAATGTCACACTGGTGTTTTTCATGACAAGAGGGACAGAGAGATATACTGCAAGGGTCTGCTTTTTAATTATCTGGTAGACAAATAGGATGGATGAATGGATGGAAATGGTGGGAAAGAGTGGGATACATGGCATAGTGTAGACAGTCATCTCAAGGGAAAGAAAGATCCTTTGACCTCTGAGTCCAGAAGGAAATATGTGATATTACTATTATTCATTATGATTAATGTTACTACATGGTTAATACTAAAAGCATACTTCTGTTGACCCTTACTATGGGTCAGGCACTATAGTAAGAAGTTTCCTACATTATCTAATTATATCCTCAAACAACCCAACAACATAGAAAATAGTTTCTATGGCATTCATTGCTCTGCCGTTCACCACTCTATGTCATTCATCACTCTGATTTTTAAAAAGCAGGCTGAATAGAGCAGCTTGAGTTGATGTAAACCACATCCATTTGCCCCTATTTTTTTTTAGGAGATACCGGGGATCGAATCCAGGACCTCGTACATGGGAAGCAGGCGTTCAACCACTGAGCTACATCTGCTCCCCAATGAGAGTTGGTTTTTTTGTTTGTTTGCTTGCTTGTTTTTAGGAGGTACTGGGGATCAAACCTGGGACCTTGTACACTGGAAGCAGGTGCTCAACCACTAAAGCTACATCTGCTCTCCAAAGAACTTTTTTTTTTTTTAAAGGAAGTACTGGGGATTGAACCCAGGTCTTTGTACATGGGAAGCAGGAGCTCAACCACTGACCTATATCTGCTCCCCAATGAGAGTTTCTTTTTTTTTCTTGTTTGTTTGTTTTGTTTTTAGGAGGTACCAGGGATCGAATCCAGGACCTCGTACCTGGGAAGCAGGTGCTCAACTACTTGAGCTACACCCGCACCCCCTCAGGCCTAGTTTTTGTCAATGGAATGTGAGTAAAAGTGATGTGTGTGTCTGTGCAAGTGTGTATGACTTCTCTCCTTCAATTTTGTTTCCCCTCTACCAGCTGGATTACAACAGGGCAACCTTAAAAGCTACATGTTGATGTTAGATGGCACCTGAGTCACTGAATAACTGTGTTGTACACAGCTCCCCCATAGATGCACACTGCACACTGTACCTTGATATGAACAAGAAACAACCCGACCCCCGGGAGGTCCACAGGCATTTCACACAGTTCAGAGGCACAGCCCCCTTGCAGTCTGAAGGTGGCCATGACCACACCCAAGCAGCTCTTAAATGCCTACCTGGACCTACCTGGACAGGTGTTTTGGGAGAGGTGTCTCTTCACTGTCCATAGCTCCTGGCCATGCTCCAGTAGATGGATCAAGTCTGAGTTGGGAACCGGATGCCCTAGTTGAAAGGGAAATAGGGCACAGGTATTCAGATAATAAAATCTGTCAATCGTGTCTGGGACTTCATGACAGATAGACTGTGAATAAAGCTGCTCCCAAAAAGTAAACAAAATGCTTATTTGTGACCTAGAAACCAACAGCACAAACATCATTTTGGGCTCCAAGTGCTGTAGGGGGTAGTGCTGGCTGTTGACTTAACACAAGTTCCTCTTGATGTCCATCAATAGAACCCAACCCCATTCAGGTGCACTCCCCTTTCACAAACAGCCCTGGGACACCAGGAATTTGAGCCCCTCCTTCCAGGTGTTTCCTAATTAATCTAAGTCATTGGTTCTCTAACATCCTGTGCTTCAGAACCTCTTAGGGATGTCTGATTTTAACCTCAAACCAAATGAAACAATACCTTCTGGGCTGAGGCCTGGGCATCAGTAGTTTTAAAAGCCTCCCAGGAGATTCTGTTGCTCAAAGAGGGTTGAAATCAATTGGCGAGTGGCATCCCCCAACTATCAGTAGTAGGAGGGAGGCTGGTACCAGGTGTGGCAATCCTGCAGCTCTATCAAGGAGTTGAGCTCTCTGTCCCCTCAGAGCATTTTCCCCTGGGGGTTCATCCACCTGGAGCAGTGATCCCCTCCACACACCGCCATCTAACTCTGCCTCAGCTTTCCCATCTCAGCTCATGACGACGACGATGATGGTTATGGCATCATTGTAACGGCAGGGATCGTAACCACTACACTCACACGGTCAGGGAGCGCCAGGCTCTGTTCTGTACCCTTTTCGTATGTTAATTGATTTACCCTCACTACAGTCCCACATCATCCCATGTCACCAAGGAGGAAACTGAGGCACAAAGAGGTTCAGTAATCACCCAGGGCCACACAGCTTGTAAGCAGCAGAGCCGGGATTCGACATCCGGCCTGTCCCAGAGCCTGGGCTATTGAGTGCTACACTAAGGAGGAAGCGGATCCTTGCTGCTGTGTGGCCCACCAGCCTTGAAGAAAGTGGGCCATGAAGGTGAGGGGTCATGAACCTGGGGAGAAGGGGCCTGTGGGAGAGGACGACTTGGTATGTCCCAGATGAATTTGACAAACCAGTTAAAAAAAAAAAATTAAAATTAGGAAATCCACACTGTGATTTGTTCCAATGAAGACATTTCACAGACATCATGTATCATCCACTCTCACCCACATTTCACAAAAGAACAGACATTTACCATCAAAGAAGGCAGAGGATGGCATCTCAAAACAAAGGCACACCTTCTACACTGCACTGGCCACACTTTCCTTACTCTGCCAAGGGCAGGAGGTTCTGAGCATTAAATGACTGGATCATAAACAGTGCGTGGAAGAGGCCTGACATGGGGAGAGTGCTCAGGGGCTGTAAGCTGTGACCACTGTTACTGATGGGCTTCTGTTTATTTTATTTAAGTAGGTTTACTCTAAAAGGGAGTCTAGTATTGCTCTGGCAGATGAGAAAACCAATTTCACTTGCCAAAATTGAAAACTACCCTCTAAAATACAACAGTGAAGTCAAAATAATGCGATTAAGCCCCAGCAAACTCATGTAGCTTTGCTTGGGGCTGGGAGTTGGAGGCTGCTCCCTCTGTTGAAAAGGGAAATGAGTCACAGCGAGGGCACTGAATTGAAACTTTCCTGACAACAATCAGCACACTGGAAAGAGAAGGGAAAAGGAACAGCTCTCTTGGGGTGCCACCATGCCCCTGATGACATTTCTGTGTACCCTCTAAAATTTTCTCCTCTACTAAAGGGAGGCTTGTGGCCGAGGCATAGGAAATGAGTGATGGTCATGCAGACACCGGGGACCTTTTCACCTAGATTGTGTTCTTTAGGAAAATTCCTGGGGGACGCATAACAAATGCCTCTGACTCACTTACTTCTAGATCAGCCCACCACTCGTGGCCTTGCTCAGCCAGGCTGAGCCCATCAGCTTCCTTCTTGTGGAATCCGGAATAAGGACCTCAGGCTGGGGCCAGAGTGTGCTGGACACTGGGATGAGGGTCTGCGTTTACAAGGACTTTTGTTTCTTGCCCATGGATACTTGATGGGGACAAAGAGACCAGGCAGGAGGAGATGGGACCAGGAAACTCAAGCGCTTGTGGGGAGGAGGGCTGGTGGCTTCCGTGGCCTTCTTGACCAGCCAGGAGTCAAGGAGACTGCGGGTGGGAGAGAGGCAAGGCCTTACCCATAGAGGCCAGGAGCCTGCAGGTCTCCAGCATCACCTCCCGGTACAGGTCCCTCTGGGCCAGGTCTAGCTGCCCCCACTCCTCCTGGGTGAAGGTCACGGCCACGTCCTTGAAGGTCACCAGCACCTGGAAAGTCAAACAGAGGCAGCACACTGGCACTGGTTTTGTTGCATGGGATGAACGTGTGGCTCAGAAGCTGGTAAAAGCACAGAGAGATGCCAGGCTAGATTACCAAGTCCTCCTGGGGGCCTGACTCTCAGGGAACAGGCTGCCTTTGGAGACCACGCAACTGTGTCTGAGAGAAAAGCCTTCAATGGGAGAAGCCAGTGGAGATGATACAAGACAGCGACAATCCCACAGGGAATCTAAGAGGCAGGCAGTGTCCTAGAACAGTAAAGGAATGGGGGAAAATTATTATAATGATGAAAACAATACCACTAATGACAGCAGCAGCAGCAGCTGAGCCTCACTGGTCCTCACCGTGTGCCTGCCCCGTGCTCAGGGCTTTTACATGCCATGCTAAAAGAGCTCTGGGACCAGACTCCTGGGCTATGAATCAGACCTCGTGAACCCGCTCTTGCCTGCTGTGTGACCATGGGGAGGACATCACATCATGACTCTGAGTCTCAATTTCCACATCAATACAATACTAATGCCCACTTCAGCAGGTGGTTCTGAGAACTAAAAAGGAAATATTTGCAAAGTAAACACCAGAGTACCTGGCATAGTTAAGTGCTCAAGTGCTCAGTGTTGTTTTTTTTTAAGGTTTTATTTATTTATTTATTTATCCCCTCCTTGCTGCTTGTGCTCACTGTGTCCATTTGCTGTGAGTTTTTCTGTCTGCTTGTCTCCCTTTGTTGCGTCATCTTGCTGTGCCAGCTCACCGTGCCACGCGGGCTGTCAGCTCACTGAACCCGGGGCCTTCCATATGGTAAACGGGAGCCCAACCACTTGAGCCACATCTGCTTTCCTCTGTGTGTTTCTATGACTTTTATAAATTCCTCCACAGCTCATGAGGTAAACACCATCATCATTTCCATGTTATTGTCGGCCACTGAGACACAGGGCGCTCTAGCAAGTCACGCAGAATCTCACATCTAATGAGCAGAGGAAGGAGTTGAACCTCCAGTAAAAGACCACATGTCGTCCCTCCTGGGGGAGCCATTGGTAACTGCACAGGCCCTCTTATGCCTCCTTAAACAACAAATAGTTCCTGCCACTGTCCACATGCTTCTACCTGGCTGGAGTGTCTTCTGTGCCTCCCTCATTCCCAAACCCACCTGCTAAAGGGAGATGTACTTGCCTGTAAAGTTCACTTTTTTCTTCTTTTTACTTTTTTTTTAGGAGGCACCAGTGATTGAACCTGGGACCTTGTACATGGGCAGTAGGCGCTCAACCATTGAGCTACATCTGCCTCCCTAAAGTTCACCTTTTAGGTGTCACCCCCAGACCTTTGCAGCCCAGTGTGGGTAGAGTGGTGATAAAGAACATGGCTCTGGTGGCTGACGTACTGGGTATAAATTTCTGCTACTTAAGAGCTGTGTGACCCTGGGCAGATAACTTAACCCTTCTGAGCTTCCTGTTCCTCTTCTGTAAGCAAGGATGATAACAGAACCTAACACTGAGGAGGTGGTGATTAACTGAGATGATACGTAACTGCCCTTCAGCCATTACAAGGACTCAAGGAAAGCCAGCTATCAGGGTTGTTTTGTTTTCATTTCTCCTCTTTGTTCCCACAGCAACCTGGAACACGGGACCCAGCCTGGCAGCCCTCCTTTTAATAGTTGAAACACATTCCCTGCACAGAAGGGAATGCCAGAAGGTAGGCAGGAGGGGGAGAGGGGGCACTTTGGCTAGACTTAGAATGGCCAGAAAAAGATCATCCTAAAAGGTGACATTGATGCAGAGCTGGGAAGGGTGTAGAGGGGTGGTCCTGCAGAGATCTAGGGTAGAGGGAACTCCAAAGGTAAAGGCTGCAAAATGGAAAGTAATTCAGCACGTCAGGAACTCCTTGGCTGGAGACAGTGAACGAGGGAAGAATGGGAGCTGAGGAAGACACAGGGGAGGTGGCTGGGGCAGATTCTAAGTCTGATGGTAGCCTGAAGGGGAGCTCCATTCATTTATCAACCATGTATTCAGTGCCATTTACAGGCCAAGCCTACTCTAGGCCTGGGATAGGGCTATGGACAGGCACTCAGATTTCAGGGTTGGAAAAAGATTCTCAAGGAGCAACCAAATAAATGACCAAGACAATGTCAGATGACTTTAAGGATTCTAAAGACAAGAATATACAGTGAAGAAACCAAAGAGATCACAGCTGACTTTATATGGGGCAACTTGGGAAGGCCTCTCTCAGGAGACACTGAAGCAAATCTGAAATGAAGTGAGGGAGGGAGCCGTGGGGACGACAAACAAATAAGACAAATCCTGACAGAGAACAGGGCTATGATAAGAGTAAACAGGGAGGCACGCTAGAGAGAAACCCAGGGCCTGATGTGTGTTTACATCCAAAGGGACGCCTCGCACCACACGCTGCCATCGTCGAACATTTTAATGCACTCACTTTTCAAATAAGACTTAAGGGTTTTAAACTGGAAAAAGGATTCATTACTGGCAGTGACAAGTCAGCTCCAACTTGCTGTAAGCTGCAAAAATAAACTGAGTGGCCTCCCCTGCCCTAGCAGAGTCACATTCGCTTTCCACACCGCATCCCCCTGGCTGCCAGAAATGGGGGCCTCTCCGTACGACCCTGGGCCAAAGCCACCCCTTCCCAAGGTCCCAAGGCCCCGCGGCAGGGAGCTGGCAGGGCCCCCACCGGGCGCCGGGCCACGCGCGCGAGGAGGGCCGCGGCCGCCACTCACCTGCGCGGGGGCCATGAGCGCGGCCGCGGGGCCGTCGCGGCGCAGCCGCACCCTCTGCCGCGGCCTACGATGGCGCGGGGCCGGGCCCCATCCTCCCTTCGGCCCCTCCCGGCCCCGTCCCGCAGCCGCCCCGCGCTCACCGCGAGCGCTGACAGACCCGCCACGCCACAAACAACACACCCACCGCGCGTCGGCGGAAGTCCCGCCCCGTGCTTTGCCGTCACGGATCCCGCGCTCTTCGCCGGCCGCGGGGCATAGCCTTCTGGGAAATGTAGTTTCTGTGCATCCGGCCGCGCAAGGGGCGCTCTTCCGGGTCTGCCTGGCAGTGGCCAAGCGGCACCGAGAAGAGCGCTGGGACTCGGTGTCCGAAGACTATTGAGAAGTGGCATCGGGTGTTCCTAAAGGGGACGCACTCAGATTTCCAGGCTGTGTTTTCTGCCGCATATTATTTCAGATGCCGCATATTATTTCAGTGGATCAAGGTGCCTCATGATATCATGATGTCACTCTAACACGAAGTATGCTCACCCATAGCTGTGTGCTAATAAACATTATCTTGTTCCTCAAATACACACAGACTGGAGCTTTACAGTCCATTTTGTGGGTTTCAGTATTATTAAAAGAAAAAAACTTTTCATGCAGTATAGGATATCTCAGACTGGTTCTTGAGAAGGGCAGCATCCCATTTAGAAAGTAGAAGGGAAGTCCACCCATGGAGAAGAAAGGCAAAGCCTGTGTAGACCAAACTGGGAAGCAAGCAAGGAAATGTTTCCATTTTACACGGGAGAGGGGATGGTCTTGCAGAGCGGGGAGCAGATACCCATTGATTTGGATGGTATGCTTGTCCATTCTGATAAGCAATTTCTGCTGGACAGAAACTGGTTCATCACCAGCTATTGCTTATCCGCGGTTCTGTAGGGTGCATTCCATTTCCTTGCAAGTCCCTGCAAGTCAATTATTTTTGTCTTTTGGAAAATCCTTTCTCAGAAAGGAGTCTCTTCCTGGCAATGCCCAAAGCAAGTGACCATTTTATTTTACTTAACAGTATGCTAGATCAGGGTCACAAAAGAGAAAACTTCACATAGGCCCATGATGTGGGTGACTGGGAAAGGATGTTGGATGTCCCTGAAGCAGGTGAACAAGAGTGAAATTTTTTGGTTTTGTATACATTTTAAAATAAATTTATGAAGCTCCTCAAAATTCTGTCTGGAATAGAGTGGATTTAATTTACATATATATATATATGTATATGTTACATATATAAACATCTATTTTTTTCTGGCCATAATGCACTAAATAGTTCTATGGTTTAATGCTGAAGGATGGTAAAGAAGTGATCGTTCTTTCATTCCTCATTTTAGGAGAAATAATTTAATAAAAGATCTGTATGTGTCATGTTTGCTGTAAATTTTTTTGGTATATATTCTTTAGAAGACTAAAGAATATCCTTTCTCTTCTTAGTCATTTAAAAATATCTAGAATGGGTGAAATTACATCAAATTATTGTTATGAATCTTTTTAGTTGATTATATAACATATCTCATTTTCTACTGAATGCTGGAATATATTGATGCTTTGTTGAAAATGTTTGTTTTGATATAATTTCAAACTTAAGGAAGGATGTAAGAATTGAACAAGAAACTGTATACATTTGATCAGGTTAAACATTGTTCATATTTGCCCCATTTGCTTTATATTTCTCTCTCTCTCCACATTTATCCGTATGTGTGTGTGCAAATAATGCATATTTTTTCTGAATAATCTGAGGTTTTAAGTCAATGAACAAATAAAATCCTGCATCGCAATTAGTTGTCAGGTTGTTTTATACTCCTGTAATGAGTCAGTTCCCCTATTTCATTGAGTCCTTTGTAATTGTTATTTCAGACTATTACAGGCCAATTATTTTATAAAATTTCCATTTCTCTGATATTTCTTAATGATTAGACATTTGCATTTGGAGGGGCGCAGGAAAACCACAGAAGTGGTATTATGTCTTTCTCAGTGCATCACACCAGGAGGAATACAACATGTTTCCCCCTGTCTTGACTCACATCCAGCTCCTGCTCACTCTCTCCCCAGATCCTCCCTTCAGAGGAGACACTAGGCCCTGGTGCCACTGGTGTCCACGATTTCCTCATCCCTTTGATCTCTGGATCCATCTACTGGCAACAAAAGGCTGGTGGGCAGAGAAATGCCATCTGAGCTCTGTGATTGGCATGCCGAGCCCCACACCCTCTCAAGTCAGACAGTTCCACTAGGGTGCCCAAGATGCCTCCCAGACCCAGCTAAATGTGGCTCACATTCTTCCTTATGCCCCATACCAAAGTATCATATCTAAAATCCTTCCCATGAGCATATCACACCTTCCTCATATCTCTGGACCCTACTGTCACAGCCCTGGACCACACCACAGGCATCTCCACAGAACCCCAACATGTCATGGTGCATATCCAGACTGCTTAGCAAATGCAACCAGGATCCCAAGATGTCCCAGATCTTTGGCTCACCATCTCTGATCTTCCCTTGCATGCAGAAGCAGCTGGCAGACGGCCAAATCAGTATAAGAAACAACCAAATCACAGTGACCTGGGGCAAAGGATTACTAGCTTTTAGAGATACAACAGAGCACCTGGGACTGGGAGGAAAGACTATTTATAGGGAGACAAGGAGTCAGTGGGATCCCCAAAAACAGGGGAATTAAAAACTGGAAAGGACCCTGTGCTTTTGCATTGGGCTGTTCTTCATGTTCACTGGTAGAAGGGCTAAGTTTGAAGAAGAGCATCAGTCAACACAGAGCCAATTTTCAAAGACGGTGAAAGGTATTTTTGTGTTTGTTTTGCTAGCTTCTGAAATTCAAAAACATATCTGTCATATCATTTGCTGCATACAAATATAAGGAAAAGACACCTCAAAGACTAAATTCTACAGTGAACACATTAAAATATTAAAATGTACACTGTGATTGTTACTATGAACCAAATACATTGTGTAACATACTGTATGATTCAAAAAAATTTCATATATCCATTACATTTGAGAAACATTTTTATTCAACTGTATTTTCTTTTTAAATTGTTTATATTTTCAATTATTAAATGTACAAAATAAAGTGAAAAAAACGGCGCTGCAACAAAAGATTACAAGGTATATAAAGAAACAAGAAGTGATGGTCCATCCAAACGAACAAGATAAAGCATCAGAAACCACCAACAAAGAACACCAAACATTGGACATAACAGACAAAAGACTTAAAAAAAATAGTCTTAAATATGCTCAAAGAGCTAAAGGAAAATACCAAGAACAAAAATATATTAAGATAATGATAAATGAACTAAATGAGAATTTTATAGAGAGATAGAAATTATAAAATGGAAACAAACAGCAAAACTGGGGATGAAGACCATAAAAAATGAAACAAGAAATTCCCTAGAGGGGTTCAACAGCAGATTGGAACTGGCAGGAGAACTGTGGTTAATAACACAAGTACAAGAATGTTCCTCAGTTACAAGGTGTTAAGAATATGGTGGTACATGGGAAAAGTACAACTAATGTAACTTACAGACTATAATTAAGAGTAATATTGTAATATTTTTGCAGCAAAGGCAAAGAAAGTACTATATCAATGCTAAAGGTAAAAAAAGGAATATGTTATTTAGTTTTATGAGATGTAAATATGATCTTTTTTTTCTTCTTTCATTTTCTTCATTAACAAGGAGACTTTGGTCATGTCATTTAACCAATCTATGCTCATTTACTCATCTTTTGGAACAATGGAGAAACAACTGGAGTTTGTTTTTAGGAATAAATAAAATAAATGTGATTGGACAGGATTATTTTTTTTGAAGATTTATTTATTTCTCCCCTCCCTCCCCTTCGTTGTTTTGCGCTTGCTGT
This sequence comes from Cabassous unicinctus, assembly GCA_029593785.1. Lineage (NCBI taxonomy): Eukaryota > Metazoa > Chordata > Mammalia > Cingulata > Chlamyphoridae > Cabassous > Cabassous unicinctus. The sequence goes on along the minus strand of JAQZBX010073526.1, from coordinate 421 downwards.
CTGCTCTCTGTGTGTTCTTCTCTGTCAGCTTGTCTTCTCTTTAGGTGGCACCGGGAACTGATCCTGGGACCTTTTGGAGTGGAGAGAGGCACTCAATCTCTTGCACCACCTCAGATCCCTAGTCTGCTGCATCTCTTATTGTCTCTCTTCTGTGTCTCTTTTTGTTGCGTTATCTTGCTGTGCCAGCTCTCTGTGTGGGCCAGCTCCCCACTCGAGCCAGCTTGCCTTTCGCTAGGAGGCCCCAGGAATTGAACCCTGGACCTCCTATATGGTAGACAGGAGCCCAATCACTTGAGCCACATCTGCTTCCTTGGACCAGACTTTTTTCAAGTAATACATCCATAATTTGTTAAACTGTCTTTCATCTGTTATTTTATTTTTTGAAGTTGAAATGAAGTTGTTTTTTTTTTTTTTTTTAAAA
>JAQZBX010073525.1:0-14912 GCA_029593785.1 Cabassous unicinctus | reverse complement strand
TTTTTTTTTTTTTTTTTTTTTTTACTTTTTAAGAGCAGAAACGGAAATTGACCTCCCCACCATGTGTTTAATATGTCTCCTGCTTTTCCTTTTGTCATTTTCTTGATAATTGTAAGCCTTGAGAATGTTTGTGAAAAAGTTTTGTTTCCTGTTATGTATACATAATTAAATGAAAATTCTTCAGAAAAAGTTTGATAAATTTAATTGTGGTTATAAACTAATATGCTTTTTTTTGTGTGTGTGTGTGCTTAAGGAAGAAAGCTGTGATAGATTTAAAATTTGCTTTTTGATGTTTTCCTCTACTCCAGCTCTCACTGAGAAGTCTGCACATTTGCATTTGAGCTCTTTTTGTAGCCCATGGGCTGCCTGTTTAAAATTCCATCATGAATTTGGCAGGCTACTCTGACAAGTCTCTGCAAAAGCAGAGTGGAATGAGTACTATTGTTTCTTTGCTTTTATTGCCAAGAGGTGCTTGTTTTAAAGGTGTGGTCAATAAAATGAAATACTGAAGTTTCAAAAAAAAATTATCATGCTATTCTATGGCTTTTGCATTTCCATGTAAATATTAGAATCATATTATCAATTTGTATAAAAATTCCTGTTGAGATTAGAATTGAGATTTGCATTGAATTAATAGATCAATTTGGGAAGAATTTACTATATTTAGTCTTCATGAACATGGGTTATTTCTCTATTGTCCTGGTTCTTGGCTGCTATGACAAATATCACACATGGTTTCAGAGGCTAGAAGGCTCATGGTTTCAGAGGCTAGAAGCCTTGCTTCCTCTCCAGGTCAGTAGCATCTGGCTGGCTGGCAATCCTTGGGTTCTTTGGTTTTCCTATCACATAGTGATGTTCTCTCCCTCATCTTCTGGGTTCCATTGACCTTTACCTTCTGACTCCTCCCTGTGGATTTTTTTCTCTTTGTCTGAATGTCTTCTGCTTACAAAGGACTCCAGTAATCTGGATTAATGTCTAAACTCTTTCAGTTGGTTCACACCCTAACCAAAAATAACAACTTATTTACAATGGGTTCACACCCACAGGACTGTGGATTAAGACCAAGATCATGTTTAAATTTGGGGTGTATAACTCAAGCCACCACCTCCATTTATTTAGGTGTTCTTAATTTCTCTCCACAGTGTTTTGTAGTTTGTAGTTTAAGAAGTCTTGCACATCTTTCATTTGATTTATTTCTAGGTAGTTGATGTTTTTTTGATGCTACTATAAATAGTATTATTTTTAAAATTTTCTTTTCATATTGTTTATAATTCATAGGAATATAATTTATATTTGTATATTGACATAATATCCACTTATTACTTATTGATTATTTTCTACTTAATCATGTCATCTTTGAATGATGACAGTTTTACTTTTTCCTTTGAAAATTTTACACTTTTTATTTATTTTTCTTGTCTCATTACACTGACTAGATCCTTCAGTACAATGTTGAATAGAAGTGGTGTTAATGGACATTTTTGTCTTTCTCCTGAACCCAGAGAAGGCATTTAATATGCCAGCATTAGCTATGATGCTAGGTGTAGTTGGAGCTTTCTGTGTTGGTTTTTAAATTTTTTTTTTTCTTGGAAACTCATTATCAAGTTAAAGAAGTTCCCTTTATTCCTACTTTGCTGACATTTTTGTTGTTATTGTTATGAAAACTCTGGGTGTTGAATTTATCAAATGCATTCTCTGCATTTATTAGGTGACCATATGGTTTTTCTTCTTCTTCCTCTTATTATGGCAAATTAGATTGATATTCAAAGGTTAAACCAACCTTGGATTCCTGGAATAAACCCACATCACCATTATATGTTATTTGCATTTGATTTGCTAAACTTTTATTTGGGATTTTTGTGATTTGTTCATGAATGTAATATTCCTTTTTTGTAATGTCCTAGTGAGGTTTTGCTTTCAGGATTATGTTGGCCTCATAAAAGGAGTTGGGAAGTGTAACCGTTGGGGAATTTGATGTAATTATGAATTCCAAAAATATAATTGGATCATGCTTGTAATCTGATCTGTTAATCTGAGCATGATTAAGTTATGATTAAGGCATTGACTGGGCCACGTCAGTAGGGCGTTGAGCCCCACCCCTTGGTGGGTGGGGAATCAAATATAAAAGGCAAGGCAAAGGACAGAAGAAGCAGTCTTTGAGAAGCAGCTTTGATGTTGGAAAGAAGGCCCCAGGAGAAGAGAAGCAAACCGTTCGCCTGATCGCCTACAGCTGACCTTGTGGAGGAAACAGGAGCTAAGCCCGGAGAGAACTGCAGCCCCGGGAAGAGAGGAAGCCAAGAAGCCTGAACCCTGGCAAATGTCGGCAGCTGTCTTGCTCCAACACGTGACAATGGACTTTGGTGAGGGAAGAAACTTATGCTTTATGGCCTGGTAACTGTGGACTTCTACCCCAAATAAATACCTTTTATAAAGATCAACCCATTTTTGGTATTTCACATTAGCACCCCTTTGGCTGACTAATACAGGAAGTGTTCCTTCTTTTTTATTATAAGGGAGAGTTTGTGTGATTGGTATTATTTCTTCTATAAATATTTGGAAGGATATATTTGCAAAGTCATCTGGGCTAGGAGTTTTCATTGTTGAAAGGTTTTTAATTATGATTTCCATTTCTCTAATAATACAGGGTTATTCAGACTTGTGTTTATTCTTTTGCCCATTTTGGCAAGTTGCTTTTTCAAGGAATTTGTACATTTCATCTAAATTTTCATAAAGTTGTTTACAATTTTATCTTTTTAATGTCTGTAAGATCTTTAGTGGTATTTTTAAATGTGATTCCTTTCCATCTCTCTAGATCTGTCTTGGTAGGAGTTTGTCAATTTTAGTAATCTTTTGTAAATATAATCTTTGCGTTTGTTGGTTTTCTCTATTTTACCTCTACTTTCTACTTCATTCTTTGCTAATCTCATCGTTATTATTTTCTTTCAATGTTTTTTGGGTTTGATTTTCTGTTCTTTTTCTAGCTTCTTGAGCTGGAAATTGATTTTAGTCTGATTTTCAAACTTTATTCTTTTGTAATATATGCATTTAAAGCTATCAGTTTTCCTCTGAGCACATCTTTAGATGTATCCTGCAGATTTCCATGTCATGTATTTATTAGCATTAAATAAAAATATTTTGTACTTTCTTCTTTGATCCATGAGTTATTTAGATGTTTGTTAATTACCAAAAGTTGAGGGGTTATCTAGTTTTCTTTCTATTATTCATTTATGGTTTAATTCCACTGATGCCACATAATGTTCTATGATTTTAACACCTTGAAATTCGTCTGAGTTTGCATTATGCCCCAGAAAACATTCTATTTTCATAAATATCCCATGTGAACTTGAAAAAAATATATTCTTTAGTTAAAATTGGCTAATTATGTTGTTCAAATCTTCGGTAGCCATGATTTTTTTGCCTACTTGTTCTATTAGTTCCTGAGAGAAGTGCATTGTTTCCCATTATGATTATGGATTCATTATTTATCCTGGTAGTAATGTCATTGTTAGCCTTATATTTTGAAGTCATGTTATTATATACAAATCAGCTTAGGATTGTTGTATTTTCTTGTTAGGTTGATCTTTTTCACTATGCAACATTTCATCCCATATACTTCTTGCCTTAGAGTATATTTTATTTTATTTTAATATAGGTATGCTAGCTTTCTTTTGGTTAGTGCTTGCATAGTATATTTTTCCTTATCCTTTTATTTTCAAACATTTTATGTCCTTATATTTAAATTGTGTCTCTTGTAAACAATATGTAGTTTAGTTTAATCATAGACTGATAATATTTGCTTATTGATTAGTATGTATAGCCCATTTATATTTAATGTAATTACTACATTAGTTGGATTTAAGTATTTCATATTATTTGTTTTCTACTTGTCTGATTCTTCTTTCTGCCTGTATTTGTCCTTTATTGCCTTTCTTGTACTAAATAATTTTTATATTTCCATTTTTCTCCTCTATTAGTTCTTTTGGTTGATTAAAGATTGCCATAAATTATTGGCTACTCCTCCTATTGAGAGATGTGTGGCAATCCACCCCACCTCCCAATCCCCTTAATCTAGGCTGTTTTAGTGACTTGCTTTAACAAAACCAGTGAACACGATGTTCCTGGACTTCTGAGTCTAGGTTATAAGAAAACTTGCACCTTCCACAGCTGTCTCTTGAAATCCTCTTAGACCCTATTTGTTACACAAGAAAGTATCTGAGACTATTAAGGGCATGCCTCATAGACTCACCTAGAATATAATGGAGTAGATTTGATACTAAGTTTAATGTAGTATATGTGATACCCAGAAAGATGACAACGTCTTTCAAGGAATTATACCAGCTTTGGGTGAAGGGGACAGAAATAGTACAAAATGAAAAGAGGTTATTTGACCTACAGAAAATACAGGCAAGAAGAAGGCTGAGACTACTTGTTGCAAATGCAAGCACTTTCTGGAAAAGGAAGGATGAAAAAATAAGGTGGAACCAAGATCTCAGAGATTAAAAGAAAAGCCACAAAGACTTGTTCTCAGGGAGCTAACTGGAGTCTCAAGGAACTGGTAACATGTATGAGACTGGATTTCAGAATTGTTATAGACAAGTGATGGCTAGATCACTCCTATTTTTCCTATTTTAGAATGGGAGTATCCATACCTGTCTCTATCCTATGCCTGTCTCACTATTTTATGTTGAATGTAGAGAGGGCAGATAACTTACTCTTTATTTCACAGGTCTTCAGATCAAGAGAAACCATATTCAAGAATCTGCATCTTTGGAACCATACCTGAGGAGCCTCACTTGCACCTGGTCCTTGTTCTTAGATAACAAATCTTGGACTGTCATAATGGGATGAGATTTTTAGGGAGTCTTGAGAGAGGGTGGATATATTTTGCATATGTGATGGTGTGAGTAATTTTTGGATAGAGGGAAGACTGAAGTAGAATAAAGATGGTTACACATCCTTTGCTACTCTTTCCACTGAGAAGTCCAGTGTAATTCCCTTCCATCTGCCTTGAATCTAGTCTGAACTTTGTGACTCTTGACCAGTGAAATGTACTGAAAGTAACCTTCTGGGACCTCTGAATCTAAGTCATAAGAAGCCTTGCATCTTCCCTGTATGTCTCTTCAAATGCTCATTCTGGGTGAAGCATTCCCTGAAACTGCCATCCTGTGAGGAAGCCCAAGCTAGCCTCAAGGAGAGGTTGCTTACAGAGATTGATGATTAACTTCTGTTATAACAGCTTTTCTCACCCACTTATTAGACATGTTAGTGTGAAAGCCATCCTTGATATTCCAGCCCCAGTATGAGTGATATGGAAAAGAACCAAGAGACCTGGCTGACAATAGAATTGAGGTAGCTGACATAGGGCTCCAGTTGAGCCATCCCAGCCACTGCCAGCTATTCAAGCCATCTCTGCTGAAGCCTCAGTCATTGTAGAGCTGACACAAGAGTTCCCCACTATGCCGTACCAGATTCCGAACCTATAACATTGTGAGCATAAAAAACGATGGTGGTTTTACACTACTAAGTTTGGGGTACTTTGCTATGCAAAGTTACATGTTCTTTTAGTGGGTTAACCTAGAATTTATAATATGCATCATTGACTAATTAAATTCTACCTTAAGTTAGTACTGTTTCCCTTTCCAAAACAATGGAAGAAGCTCATATGGGTAAATTCCATTTATCCTTTTTCCTCTTTTGTGTTGTCAGATATTTCACTCATCCATTTGTTTTTTGGGTTTTTTTAATTTTTATTTAATTTAATTTTATTTTCATCCATTTGTTTTTAATACAAAACATTATTGTACTTGTTTTAAATAAGAACATTTATTTCTTTACCTTCCTATTTATCCTTCTCAGGGCTCTTCATTCTTTCCTGCAGTTCTGTGCTTCCTTATGGCATTACTTTCCTGCGACCTTAGGAATTCCCTATAGTATTTTGTGTAGGGCAGGCCTCCTATGAAAAATTCCATCAGTTTTTGTTTTTCTGAAAATATCTTTATTTCACTTTTATTTTTTCAAAGAATTTTATCACCAAATGTAGATTATGTAGATTATGTAATGTAGATGTAGATTAGAAATGTAGATTAGATGTTTGGATTTTTTTCTTTCAGTACCTTAAAAATATTCTATCATCTTCTGGCTTTCAGAATAGAATTGAAAAAATCAAGCATCAGTTTTATTCTTTTTACCCTGAAAGTAATGTGTTTTTTATTCTCTGGCTGCTTTTAAGTTGCTGCTTTATCTTTGGTTTTTAGCAGTTTGATTGTGATGTGTCTAGATGTCATTTCTTTGTTTTTTTCTTGCTTAACCAAGTTAACAATAGAATAATCCAGCTGAGTCCACCTTTTGTCAACTTGGCATCCATACCCACTTTTTAAAAAATTTTTATTAGAGAAGTTGTGAGCTTACAAAACAATCATGCATAATGTGCAGAATTCCCATATATCACTCTTCCACCAACACATTACAGATTATGAAAGAGCATGATCAGACTAACCACTAACTATGGTCCATAGTGTACACTTGGAATATATTTTTTCCTTACACTCCTATTATTAACACTATGTATTAGTATTGTGCATTGGTTATAGTTCATGAAAGAACACTCTTATATTTGTGCTGTTAACCACAGTCCATCTTCTATCACACGGTTCACTGTGTTATACAGTCCCATGCCTTGTACATTCTATCCAAAGTGTACACTAAATGGCTCTCACTTTCATCACAGAGTTGTGCAGACATCATTCACACTTTTTAAACCATGTTTAACTTCCAAATCAAGTCAATATTAAAATCATGCTTCCACCTAACATGATGCAGCAATCCCTCATATAAATGAAAGCATGCTAACTCTCTCCCCAAAAGTAATATTATCCATCTTTGGATTACTTTTATTCCTTTTCTAACTGAGTCACACTCCACCTATAATTTTCTGTAATTTAAATACCAGGTATAATATTAACACTTGTAATAGTTTTCTATTTCTGTAGAAAGAAGTTGCTACAAACTCAGTGGCTTTAAACAACAGAACTTTACCATCTTATAGTTCTGGAGATCAAAGTTTGAGATTAGTCTAGTTGGGCTAAATTCAAGGTATAGTCAGGACTGTGTTCTTTCTGGAGGCTATAGGGAAGAGTCCTTTTTCTTCCCTTTTCCAGGCACACATTCCTTGTTCTGTGATCCCCTTCCATCTTCAAAGCCAATAATGGCCAGTTGAGTCTTTCTCACATCTTATCACTCTGATTCTGACTCTGCTGCCTCCCTCTTTGACTAATCAGGAACCTTGTGATTACCTTGGGCTTACTGGATAATATACCCATCTCAAAGTCAACTGATGAGCAATCTTAATTCCTCTTTGATGTGTAACATAAAATATTCACAGATTTTGAGGATTAGTATGTGGATATCTTTGGGGGAGCCCTTATGTCTACCACACCACTATTAATACATCTTACATTTGATTGTAGGGTAATGAGACATGGAAAAAAAAGAAAAAGAAGTTATTAATATTTAATACAAATATATAGATGAAATCCTCATATATACTATTTGTAGCTAATCATGGGGTTGTAGCTGGTATTTATAACTTCATTCTTTCACCATTTCATATTCCCTTTTCTTTTCTTCAGTAAGCACCTCAGCTGGTTTTGATTCCTTGCCTGGCAGGGTGACCCAAACTTTCATTCCTGAAGGGTCTAGACTTTAAGCAGTTTGCCTGTCTTGCATTGTTGTAATTTTCCATTAAATCACCCCAGTTAGTATAGAAACTGCCTTTTTTCCCTGCTGATTCACTGGCATGAGGAAGCCAAAACAGCCAGCTATTGGTGTGTACCTAGGTAGAAGCATTCCTTCCATGGGAATTAAAACTTTTACACCAGCAGAGCCCAGTTACAAGGAGAAGAAGCAACAATTTCACTAGAGGATCATTAGAGGTAATATTGATAGGGAGCCACTTCCATTGCATTCCCTTGATTTCAAGACTCATAAATGCTGGCTGTGGCAGAAATGGTACCATATATTGGTTGTTGATTCAGAGTATATGCCACAAAACGGAGGCTAACACCCTAGACTGCAAAGTGTTATTATTTGACCTGGAACTGGAACTGAGTCATCAAAATTCCATTTCATTCTATCAGGCTAGTTGTGTTAGGGTAATAGACCATAAATTTCATGAGCATGGTTCCATTGCTGTACTACATTTGCTGTGAACAGATTTCCCTGATCAGAGGCAATGCTGTGTGGAATACTATGACCCTGAATAAGCATTCCGAAAGTACACAGATGGTGGTTTTTGCAGAAGCACTATGTGCATGGAACGATAAAGCGTCAATTCCAATGAGAACAAAGTGTTGCCCTTTCTATAATGGAAGTGTTCCAAATAATTATGTCACACAGAAGCTTGGTCCCCCCAAAGAATGATGTGAGAACAGTACCAGTATTACCTGGCTTGTCAGAGCAAACCCCGAGTGATAATATTTCTAAAATCTAGTTTACACACATAAAATCTATTTTATTGTTTTTACCTATCTTTGCCCTAATTAGGCAAAAAAGCTAATAAGAAGTAGAAAAATACATTTTTGATCATAAAATATTATGTGTTTGAACCTTTAGGATGTTGCAGTATTTCAGCACTTCAAAAATCTGATTTACATAAGAAGACAAGGGGAGCCACGTCATATAGTGAGATATATTAATCCTAAAGAGGTAAGGACATTTAAAAAATTAATATAGTTATTTTTTCCTTAAAAATATGTGGCTACTTTATCATTTCAATGTGCTCATATTTGTTTCTTTTTTTCCATAAAATTGTTGAAGTATGTCATTCATACATGGACATACATAAACAATAAGTGTATAGTGAAAGTTGTGAGCTTATAAAACAAACACGTGTAACATCATACAGGTCTCCCATACATCATCCCACCACCAATACCTTGCATTATTGTGAAACACTTGTAACAAATAGTGAAAGAGCATCATCAAAGTATTACTACTAACTATAGTCCATATCTTAAATTTGGTGTATCTCCCCCCAACCCACCCTATTATTTTTTTTGTGGTTCATAATCCATACAATTTATCTAAAGTATACAGTCAGTGGCATTTGGTATAATCACAGAGTTGTGCGTTTATTACTTCAATCAATATTAGAGCATTTTCTTTACTCCAAACATATTTGTTTCTTTTTAAAACTTTACAGTTTTATTTTTTATTTATTTATTTTTTAAAAAGATTTATAGATTTATTTATTTATTTATCCCCCCCTTGCTGCTTGTGTTTTACTGTGTCCATTCGCTGTGTGTTTCTTCCGTGTCTGCGTATCTCCCCCTTGCTGTGAGGTCCTGCTGCATCAGCCTACCGCGCCGCGCGGGCCAGCCGGCCTGCCCTCACAAGGAGGCCCCGGGAAGCGAACCCGAGGCCTCCCATATGGTAAACGGGAGCTCTATCCATTGAGCCACACCCGCTTCCCTACAGTTTTATATACGGGTAGAAAAGTTCAGGAACCATACAGTCACTGAAATATTAGAAACCAAATGCCTGTGCAACCATCACCTAGATAAATGGTTTCACATGCCATGTTACCACTTTCAGATGCTCTGTAAATCACTGCCAACTCCTTCTTTTCTAAAGGTAATCACTGTTTTAGTTTTCTGTTTTTGAATTATATATAAATACAATCCTACAGTATGCTTTTGCTCTAGCTTCGTTCATTTAACATTGTTTGTGTAGCTAAATTTCATTCATTTTTATTCATACACTGTATTCCATTTCCTGATATATTGCTATTTAGTCATTCTTTAGTCGATTGACATTTTGATTATTTCCAGCTTGAGACTATTATAAAGACTGCTACTGGGACTATTCCTGTTGACATATATTCTGGTGTACTTATGCATGCATTGCTTTTGATTTCTACTCTGCCTAGAACTGGACTTGCTGGGTGACAGGATGTGCATATCCTCAAGTCTAAGATATAATGCCAAACTATTTTCCAAAGTGATTGTTCTAATTTGTATTATTATCAGCAGTCTTCGGGAATTCTTGGTGCTCTACATCCTCACCAACACTTAATATTGTCAGTTTTTAAATTTGTATTTCCCTGATTACTAAGGAGGTTAAGCACTTTTTGTGAAGGGCTTGTTCAAGTCTCTTATTTTGTATGTCTTGTGTGTGTGTGTTTTCTATCTTACTCTTACTGGTTTTTAATGCGATCTTTATATACTCTGCATACAAGTCCTTGGTCAGTTATTTGTGTTATACATACCCTTTTCTCATTCTGTGGTTTGATTTTTCACTCTCTTCATGGGATCTTTCCCTTGATATTTTATTATTGAAAATTTCAAACATATATAGAATAGAAAGAAGAGAGTAATAAAGCACCATCTACCCATCATCTAATGTCAACAATTAACAATTTGTGATCCATCTTGTATCACCTACACACCACCCACTTTCCTCAACCTAACATTATTTTGAAACAAATTAAGGGTGTTGTGGCAGTTTGAGATTATTTATAAATTCCAAAAAGAAAGATTATGTTTGTAAACTGGTCTGTTCCTCTGGGTGTGATACCCTTTGACTGTATTAATTCAGCTGAGATATCTTTGATTAAATTATGTTAAGATTAGGGATTTGAAGACTGCTTCATTAGGGTGTAACTTGGGCTAAGTCCCTGCCTAATTGGTGGGCTGTATAAACAGACACTCACTCAAGAAAACACACAGAAGGCACAGGAGGAAAAAAAGCATGGTAGACATGGCAGAGGAGAGAACTTTGATCCTGTGGCCCCGGGAAGAGAGATGAGCCATTTGCCTGATAGTTTGCAGCTGAAGAGAACAGAGCAGCTGAGCTGAGGAAGCCAGGAAAGAAATAAGCCCAAAGCCAGCCTGTAGCTGAGAGAGAGGAAGGCTGAACCCTCGCAGAGATCAGCAACCATCTTGCTTCAACAGTGGCAACTGACTTTGGTGAGAAAAGCAACCTTGAGTTGTACTCTTTAGGGCCTTGTAACTGCAAGCTTTTATCCCAAATAAATACCCTTTATAAAAGCCAGCTGATTTCTAGTACTTTGCATCAGCACCTCTTTGGCTAATACAGGGGTCTTCTTTTCTTACCTGTTTATTTTGACATACATTCAAACTTACAAGACAGTTACAAAAATAATACAAACCCCGTACAGAGAATTCCAGCATACCCCTATTCTCTGTCCCCCATACCCAGATCCACCAATTTAAAATTTTTGCCACATTTTCCATATCATTATGTCTGTCTGTCTAGCTGTCCGTCCATCTGTCCATCCATCCATCCATCCATCTTCTGAACATTTGTACACCTATACTCCGTGACCACTTAATATTGCCATGTACATTTCCTAATAACACCTTAAGTACATTTATCAAGTTAAGCAATTTAACATTGATATAAAGCATATAGTCTGTATTCGAATTTTTTCATATGTCTTAATAATGTCCCTTCGAGACTTTTCTCCTCCCTTGATAGGTTCCATCCAGGATCATGTATTGCATTTAATTTTCATTGTCTCATTAGTTGCTCGTTCTTTTTTGTTTTGTTTTTTAAATGTGGGAACATATATAAAACATAAACGTTCCCATTTCTGTCACTCCCAGGTAATACCATTCAGTGGGATTAATCACATTTGCTATGTTGCGGTACCCTCACCACCTTCCATTACTAAAATTGTCCCATTATCCCAAACAGAAACCCTATACCCATTGTGCCTCAACTCCTCATTCCCCTGCCCCTGTCAACCTGTACTCTAATTTTTGTCTCTATTAGCTTGCATATTCTCTCATATTTTCTTTTTAGTTATCATGGGGCTAAAATTTAACCTTTCAAATGTATAACAAACTCGTTTGCTTTGATACCAGCTTAACTTCAGAAGTACACAAACTATGTTCCAATACCCCTCCATCATCCCACCTTTATGTAGTTCTTATAATTACATAATTATACATTATGAGTTCAAAACCTCTGATTTATTGTATATTTTATCCTTTGCCTTTTAGATCCTGTAGGAAGTAAAAAGTGGAGTTATAACCAAAAATACAATAGTACTGGCTTTTATATTGACCCATGTCATTACTCTCACCAGAGATCTTTATTTCTTTATTTTCATGTATCTTAAATCTATTGTCTATTGTCCTTTCCTTCAACCTGCAAAACTCTCTTTAGCATCTCTTGTAAGGACCATCTAGTGTTGACAAACTCCCTCAGCTTTTGTTTATCTGGGAATGTCTTAATCCCTCCCTCATTTTTTATTTATTGGAGAAGTTGTGGGTTTAGAGAACAATGATGCATAAAACACAGGATTCCCATATACCACCCTATTATTGATACCTGGCATTGGTATTGTACATTTGTTACAATTGATGAAAGCACATTTTTATAATTGTGCTAGTAACTATACTCCATGGTTTAACTTATGAGTCACTATTTGTGTAGTATAGTTCCATAGATTTTTTAAAAACTTATTCTGTTACACATATATTTTTCGGTGCTGTTAATTATGTTCAATGTTGTGCTACCATCACCACCATCCATTACCACACATTTCCATCATTCCAAATAGGAATGTTGTACATTTTAAGCGCTAACCTCCCATTCCCTATTTCCCACCCTGTCCCCTAGTAACCTGTATTCTAGATTCTGACTCTATGAGTTTGCTTAATCTAATTATGTCATATCAGTGAGATCATATAATATTAATCCTTTGTGTCTGGCTTATTTCATTCAACATGATGTCCAAGGTTCATCCATATTGTCACATATATCAGACTTGATTCCCTTTTAAGGCTGAATTATATTCTATTGTATGTAGATACCACATTGTTAATCAGTTCATTGGTAGATGGACACTTGCATTGCTTCCATCTTTCTGCAATTGTGAATAAGCCACTATGAACATTGGTGTGAAAATATCTGTTTGAGTTCCTGCTTTCAGTTCTCTTGGGTATATAACTCATAGAGGGATTGCCAGGTCATATGTTAATTTTATACTTAACTTTCTGAGGAACCTCTAAACTGTCTTCCACAGCAGCTGCACAGTTTTACATTGCCATCAGCAATGAATGAGTGTTCCTGTTCCTATGCATCCTCTCCAACACTTGTTATTTTCTGTTGGTTTTTTGTTTTTTTTTTTTTAAATAGCAGCCATTCTAATGGGTATGAAATGGTATCACATTGTGGTTTTGATTTTAATTTCCCTGATTGCTAATGATGTTGAGCATGTCTTCATGTGCTTTCTGGCCATTTGTATATCTTCTTTGGAAAGATATCTAGTCAACTATTTTGCCCATTTTTAAATTGGGTTGCTTGTCTTTTTCTTGTTAAATTGAAGGATTTCATTTCATATTCTGGATATTAAACCTTCATTGGATATGTGGTTTCCAAATATTTTCTCCCATTGTGTAGGTTATCTTTTTATTTTCATGGTAAATCCTTTGAGGAACAAAACTTTTTAATTTTGATAAGGCCCCATTTGTCTATTTTTTCTTTTGTTGCTTGTACTTTGGGTATGAAGTCTAAGAAACCATTGCCTAACACAAGGTTCTGAAGATGCTTCCTTAAATTTTCTTCTAGGAGTTTGATAGTCTGGCTCTTATATTTAAGTTTTTGACCCATTTTGCATTGATTTTGCATAAGGTGAGAGGTAGAGGTCCTCCTTTCTTTTGCAAACAGAGATCCAGCTTTCCCAGCACCATTTGTTGAAGAGACTGTTCTTTCCCAATTCAGTGGTCTTTGCCACCTTGTTAAAAATAATTGGCCGTAAATATGAGGGTTGATTTCTGAGCTGTTGGTTCTATTCCACTAGTCTCTATGTCTGTCATTGTGCCAGTACCATACTGTTTTGATTATTGTGGCATTATAATAAGTTTTCAGATCATGAAATGTAAGTCCTTCAAATTTGTTCTTCTTTTATCAAGATGGCTTTGTTTATTTGGTGCCCCTACCCTTCCATATATATTTGATGATTGGCTTTTCCATTTCTGCAAAGATGGTTGTATGAATTTTGATTGGAATTGTGTTCAGTCTATAAATATCTTTGGGTAGGATTGACATCTTAGCAATATTCTTCCAGTTCGTGAACACAGAATGTCCTACCTTCTCATTTTTTAAAGTTTTGTCAAAAATCACATGACCATAGCTGTGAGGGTCTATTTCTGAACAGTGATTTGATTCCATTGGTCTATATGGCTCTTTGTGTCAGTACCATGCTGGTTTTTATTTTTTACTATTTCTTTTTTATCACTGTAGCTAGGTAATATGATTTGGAGTCTGGAAGTGAGAGCCCTCCAACTTCATTCTTCCTTTTTAAGATGTTTCTGACTATTCAGGGCCCCTTACCCTTCCAAATAAATTTGAAAATTGGGTTTTCCATTTCTTTTAAAAAGGTTGTTGGAATTTTTATCAGGATTGCATCAAATCTGTAAATCAATTTGTGTAGAATTGACGCTTAATGGTATTTAGTCTTCCAATCCATGAACACGAAATGCCCTTCCATTTATTTAAATCTTCTTTGATTTCTTTTTAGCAATGCATTGTAGTTTTCTGAATACAAGTCCTTTACATCCTTGGTTAAGTTTATGCTTAAATATTTGATTCTTTTAGTCATTGTAAATGGAATTTTTGTCTGACTTCCTCCTCAGGTTGCTCATTACTCATCAGCCAAAGGGGTGCTAATGCAAATTACCAGAAATCTGTTGGCTTTATAAAGGGTATTTATTTGGGGTAAAAGCTTACAGTTACAAGTATCTTAAGAGTCCAACTCATGGTACCATAAGAGGTACTTCCTCACCCAAAGTCTGTTGCCACGTTTTGAAGCAAGATGGCAGGCGATGTCTGTGAGGATTTAGCCTTCCCCTCTCTCTTAAGGTTCCATGGACCCAGCTTCTTCC
>JAQZBX010073524.1:0-14902 GCA_029593785.1 Cabassous unicinctus | reverse complement strand
TTCCTTGTCCATTTTTACACAGTAAGGATATAAACCTTTTATTAGTCACCTATATAGAATTGCAAATACTTTTTCTTGGCCTGCATTTGCTTTTTAAATTTATTTGCATTACTTTTCTCCTGGCTATTTTTGCAAATTGGCTTTTTTTCCCAGATAAATATTAGAATCACTTTTTAAAAACTTTTTAATTGAAGTTTATCATTCATACATGAACATAATAAACAATAAATGCAGAGTAAAATTTGTGAATTTACAAAACAAGCATGCATCTTATCATATAGGGCTCCCATACCTCCCCACCACCAACACCTTGCATTATTGTGAAACATTTGTTACAAACTGTGAAAGAGCATTGTCAAAATATTATTACTAACTATAGCCCATATCTTACATTTGGTGTATTTCCCCCCAACCCACCTGATTTTTTGAAAAAGATTTATTTTATTTATTTATTTCTCCCTACCCCTTCATTGTTTGCACTTGCTGTGTCTGTTCATTGTGTGCTCATCTTCCATTTAGGAGGCACTAGGAACCGAACCCGGGACCTCCCATGTGGGAAGGAGGCACCTAATCACTTGAGCCATCTCTGCTCCCTGCTTTTGTTGTGTCTCTCATTATGTTTTCCTCTTTGAGTTTCTTGCTGCATCATCTTGTTGCGTCAGCTTGCGGCGCCAGCCTGTCACATCAGCTCGCTGTCTTGCTCATCTTCTTTAGAAGGCATAGGAAACCGAATCTGGGACCTCCCATGTGGTAGGTGGGAGCTCAATTGCTTTGAGCCACATCTGCTTCCCCCACCTGATTATTAACACCCTGTATTAGTATTATATATTTGTTACTGTTCATGATAGAATGTTTTCATATTTTTCTGTTAACTACGGTCCATCATCCACCGCTGGATTCACTGTGTTATACAGTCTCATGCTTCATATAATCCATTCGGAGTGTACAGAGTGTACGGTCTCAGTGACTCTCATTTTCATCACAGAGTTGTGCTGTCATCACCTCAATCAATTTTAGAACGTTTTCATTACTACAAAAGGAAAAATCCCATACCCCATTATTGTCCATTAGGATTGAAATCTCTTCTTTGCCATTGCTGAAAAATATTACAATATTACTAACAATCATCCATAAGTAACATTAGTTGTAATTTTCCTGTGTATCACTATTTTCTTAGCACTTTGTAAAAGAAGAGTATTTTTATATTTATACTATTAACCGCAATTTTTACCCACCACTGAAATCACTGTTATACGTTCCCTAAATTATTCTCTAATTTCCTTTCAACTGATATTTACATCCATAGACAACCCCTGTCAGACACAATCACATTTGTAAATCAGCACTGTAAGTTATACTCACTATAAAGTGTTACTATCAACTCTATCCGTTTCTACACTTTTACAATTAACCTTATTAATAATGCTACATACATTAAGCATCAGTTCCCATTCTCAACCCACATTCTACTTCCTAGTAAGATAAACTCTAGAGTTTACCTCTGTGAGTTTACTCAGGTATTTAGTTCATATTAGTGAGACCATACAATATTTGTCCTTCTGTGTCTGTCTTATTTCACTCAACATAATACCCTCTAGGTTCATCCATGTTGTCATATGTGTCCCAATTTCATTTCTTCTTATAGCTGAATACTATTCCATTGTATGTATATACCACATTTTGTTTATCCATTCATTGGTTGATGGACACTTGGACTGGTTCCATATGTTAGCAATTGTGAATAATGCTGCTATGACCATCCAAATTTCAAAACAATAAATCCATTTGGGAGACTGATGAAGACTTTGTAAAATTTTTCGAACAGTTTTTAAATGGATGTATTTTCAGCATGGATTCTGCAGTTCTTTAGTTCCTGGAGTGTCTCTATAAGAAAAGCACTAAGCTAGCCATTGTGGAACTATTCGGATGTTTAAACCTGAGTCCTATCTATAGATCTATGGAAAACAAACAAAACAATAACTATGCAAGGCTAAATATGAGCGAACATAAGAGGATAGGATAGTAGTCGCTGTGGAGCTCAGAATCTGAATTAAAAAGATTGATCAGAGGGACTTGTGGGAAGATGTCTGGCTGCTGGTGAGCCAGTTAGTTTGCTTCAATGGCATGACTGGTATAACCTGGAGATTAGATGAATGTGCCACTGCCCATTAACTCCTGTGCCTCCTTTAGAGTGTATATCTATTCTTACCCAGTAATGAACTCACATTTGGAGCAGAGCACTTGCTTGATCCTACTAATCCTGGCCATCTAGATATTTTCTTCAGTCAAATGAAAGCAACGATATGATCTAATGTCCTTTACTAGGGAGAATGTCTGCCAACCTGGACGATTTCTATCAAAGTCATAGTTTGCCAAATTGTAAGCTGACCGCATCCTTTATAAGCATTTGGCTCAGCCAGCTGGCAAGCACTGGCCACCACTCTCCCCAGGCAATCAGCCAACAACTCAGTACTCTGAGCAAGATTTATTCCCACTGCAACATGAATTTTATTTTATTTTTTGAGGTGTTAGCCACATTCTGTTAATTGGGACCTTTTGCAAAGTTTTACAGGCATTTTGAAGTGCCCCTTCTCCCATCAGTTTCTGGTGAAAACTTATAGTAGTCCTGTCACGTGTGTCTTCAGCGAGAAATCTGTAAAAAGACTGAAGATGATTTTTTTTTCTTTACCTAGCTCATTGTAGCAGAAATGAGGTAGGGGAACTGTCAGTCATTTCTAAGGATGACAATTTTCACTGCTTGACAATCTTAAATATAAAAATTCTAGCTATTTGATGGCCTGCCTGTGTATAGCCCATCCCCCAGATATGATAAGTGTTGAACAGCAGGGCTTAGGGCCCTTTGCTAAGGCTTGATAATTTAGGGAAATAGTTAGCTCATCAAAATTGGCTGGGCGCCCTGTTTTCATATTATCCAGACAGAAGTCACTGAACCACAACGTTGCTGCTTAGAAACAGGCTCTGCAAGGGAGGGCGTGAGGGAACCATGAAGAGTTAGCCAGTTACCTGCATTCAATCATGCAGTGTCCTTTACAAGCAAGGATATACTGATACATGTGAAACTATGCCTGAAGCCAAGTCTAGAAGAGTGCTCAGATTTGCTGGCTGAACTCTGCTCTTCCCCAGCCCGGGGGCTTGGGTCAATACCCTGAGGCTCTTTGCTCCAAAGAGTCTTCACATGTGTAAGAGAGAGATACCACACAGATGACTTCTGGATAAGGACTTGATTGAGGAACCATGGTAGTCATTTCTATGTTCAGATAAATCTGACATTTAAAAGGGCATTCTTCAAAACTATGAACTTACAATTCATTAAGTACTTTCTCTAAGGCAACATACTTGGTTCAGGAGAGTATACACTCTGCCTCATCTTAATAAGTTCACATCCTCAGAATAGGTGGATAAAATGAGGGCACAAATACCCACAAGATAAGGTAACAGAGGCCCAGAGTGAGGTTTGGAAAACTGTGACCCTTTCCAGCTCATTTGTTCTAAGACTCTGACCCCGTGATATCTGGTTGGAGACAGAAAGCTAGGTTTCATGGAGGAATTGGCATTTGTTGAGAACCTTGAATGAACAGTGAGATTTCCAAAAGCAGAGATAAAAGTGGAGGAAATTCTAAGCAAAGACAATGAAATAAACACAGATGCAGACAAGAAAGTTGACGCCATGTTTACTCAAGATGTCCCGTTCACTTGGGGCATGGCCTCCTATAGTACTGTTGTAAAAGACAAGGCTGGCTGGAAACATAATGTTAGGGGTTTGAGGGCTTGGCTGTGGAGTCTGTGCATCACTCAGAAGGAAGTGAGAAGCCACCAAAGGGAATTGCATGAGAAAAGTCATTACTGAATGATTCACAAGAGTCTTTTTATTTTTACTTTTCTTCTTCAATTAACCATCCAATTGTCCATTTTTTCCTCCTGTTATCCATCTTGGTAGATTACAAAAATTACCTCAATTCTCCATCCTTCCCTGTGTCATCATTTGCAAGGTGACTTTGCAGCTCCCGCCATCAAGCGGTGGAGTCTATTTCCCCACCCCTTCAGTCTGGACTCGCCTTTGTGACTTGCTTTGGCCAAGAGAATGTGGTCAAAAGGATGGCATGGCAGTTCTTCCTCTAGGCCTCAAGAAGTCTTTTGGCAAGCCCTCAGTGTTGTTGCTAATAACTATGAATCTTGTCCTTCAAGGAGTGAAGCCTGGTGGTTGCCGTGGGCCCCAAGGGGAGGGGAAGGGAGGAATAGAATAGATGGAACAGGGGGTATTTTGGGGGAGATGAAAGTGTTCTACATGATATTGCAATGATGGATACAGGACATGTTAAATTTCATCAAAAATTGATAAAACTATATGGTCTAAAATGTAAACCATAATATAAACCATTGACCATGGTTAGTAGCTATGTTTCAATTATTGTACATCAGTCGTAACAAATATATCATCCACATATAAAAAGGTTATTAATACAGGAAGGGGGGAAAGTGGGAGGATGTTGGGTAAATGGGAGTCCCCTGTATTCTGTATGTGACTTTACTGTGACCTAAAACTTCTTTGAAGACAAAATGAAAAAAGTAAGACACTGGGGGAATAAATGGAAGGAAATAGATCTTACAGTGATGAAAGGGAAAATGTAAAAAAAAATTTTTTTTAAAATATTTTTCATTATTTTTTAATATCCCAATTTTTAAATTTTACTTTATTTTTAGTTTTTTTTTTAAAACTTTTCTGTATTTTATTTCTTATGTATAAAACTAACATTATTATCTCGTTTTCTTATTAATTGTATTTGGCTATTTTATTGGCTTCATTTTTGAAGTTTTGGATCACAGAAGGGTTACAACTGTGGCAAGGGAGGCTCATTAGTGTAGGGTGTCAGTGATGGGGGATACATGGGAGGAAGTTCACCTAGGCATACATATAAGCATATAAATGTGTTCAAATGTTCCTGGGGCATTGTCACAGTGGGTGGGGATTCACACAATAACCAAAAGAATATCAAATTCCAAATCCTGGGGAGCTCTGGCACATTCTCTAATGGAACAGCAACAATCCCCAAAGTACAGGGGCAATGACTAGTAAAGGAGAATGGTCCATTGATGGGCTCTTGATATTGATGACTATGCTTATGAGACTTTGCTCTTGAAATAGAAACTTAGCCTAGTATTGTAGGGTGCCTAAGAGTTACCTACTGGGAGTCTGCTTGTTGCTCAAATGTGGCCTCTCTCTAAGCCAAACTCAGCATATAAATGCAATAACTTCCCCTTAGCATGGGACATAACTCCCGGGGATGAGCCTCCCTGGCACCGAGGGATTGCTACTAAGTACCAACAAGCAATTCAACTGGAAAAAAAAAAGACCTTGACCAAAAGGGGGGAAAGGTAAAGACAAATGAGTTTATATGGCTAAGAGACTTCAAAGTGAGTCAGGAGGTCATTCCAGAGGTTAACACTTATGCATGTCTCAGAAGGATCTCATTGACAGCCAAAGTAGATACTACCCCAAATAGTGGGGCTCCTGAGGGCTCTGGAGACATCCAGGAACTATAGTCAGGGCAGATAGCTCAGGAGTTTGGTCCCTTGCCAGTGGGCCCTACTTTGGAATTTATGTTCCCCAGTGTGACAGAGTTGGACTCAGTTGTGGTTTCCCTACACATGGCTCTTCTGTCCTTCTATTTGAACTTATAATTAGTACTAAAGTTGGTAGGTGTACATCCAAGAGACTTAAATCTTTGGGCTGTCCATGTGCTAGCTGGATCCTGAATCTCAACAGAGTTGCCATACCTACTCTCCAGTTCATTGGACTCATCCAGGACAACTAACAAGGAGGAGATGATGCATAACCAACATACCAAGGAACTGAGAGTGTCTACAACTTCAAGCAAGAGAGTCCCATTCATCGACCATATGAGATTGAAGGCCCCTCCCCCCCCAATTAAAGGTGGAGTGGACATCACCATCCCAGAATCCTCAGGATTGGGAAATGAACTATGGACTAAAGTAGACTTACTAGTATTCTACTATAGACCTATTGTGATTCTAGCAATGGAAGAAACATCATTGATGTGGAGGCAGTGGCCACTGGAGATTCTGAGGGTAGGGAGAGGGAAAAACAAGTTTTTGAGACTTCGGAATCATCCCCATGACAGATACAGGCCATGATATATCTTGCCATAACCTACAGAATTGAGTGGGAGAGAGTGTAAACTACAATGTAAACTATAATCCATGCTTAGTGGCAATGCTCCAAAATGTGTTCATCAATTGCAATGAATGTACCACACTAATAAAAGATGTTGCTAATGTGGGAAAATGTGGGAGATGTGGGGAGTGAGGCATATGAGAATCCCCCATATATTCTCTGTAACATTTATGTAGTCTAAGTATCTTTTAAAAAATAAAAAAACAAAAAGACAAAAGAAGAAAAAAGTCTTGTGGACTTTTTTTCACTCTTAGAAGCCTCTCAAGCCTCCATGTGAACAAGCCCAGAAGAGTCTACTGGAGGATGAGGCCATGTAGATCAGCCTTCCCAGCTGAGGGCATCTTAAACCAGTCATCCTCCTGCGGAGATCACTGCTGACAATAGACATATAAGTGAGTCCAACCCTAAGAGAAGGGCTGATCAGTTGGGTCCGGCCCAAATTGCTACCCCACAGAATTATGAGCTCAAATAAATGGTTGTGGTTTTAAGCCACTCAATTTTGGCATGGTTTGTTATGCAGCAGAAACTAAGTAATATACCATGTAACTCATGTCAATTAACAAGATTCTTTAAATAGTGAGATCCCTATGCTGACATAAGATTTGCCAAATAATAACAATAATAAATTACAAAAATCAAAGCTCTGAAATTTTAAGTACTTTACCCATTATCCCATAGCTAATAAGTGGCATAACCAGGTTTTGGCCCAGGTCTGTCTGAGACGAGTCCATATTCTTTCCACTGTACAGTTCAGTATGTACTGAATTCGATTTGGGTGTTGAATTCAAAACACAGAAAACAATCAACATTGTGTTTAGGTCATCCTGCCAACAATTAGTTCTCTGTAACACTTGTCCAGTTTATATTCGGTTCTGCAAGGTCAATGTGACACCACCATTTGGAACTGTAACCCAGATAATTTTCCCTTAAGCTTCTGTTTCAGGCTTTCAAAACTGGCTAGCAATATTTTGTTAAGGAATTTTGGTTAACATACTGAGAATCCTTTCTTTTAGGAAAGGAAGACAATTGGCTTTATCACTATTTCATTGCAATGAAGGTAAAACATCAGAGGAGAGGGTTACTTCTATCTTTTTTAATTTCCAAAAGGCCTGTTCAGATTCCAAACTAAATCCCAAAAACTCCCAACAAAGAATCAAAGTTTGGAATATTTTTCCTACCCCTTTCAGATTCCTAGATGCATAATCTTTCTTGGTCCAATTCTTATGGCCCAATACTTAATATTTGGATGTTTCATTCAGTGCACACTTGTCTGTGCTGTAAGATAAACAGTTCAGTCTATCTTCTTTTGGGGAGAGCAGTAAGAATATATCATGAAAACTTTGTGGAAGGGAATGTAAAGACTTCTCTGAAATTACCTTCAGACAACGCTAATGAATTCCTGGATCAAAATAACTGGAGACACAAATCTCATTTGTTAGTAATTCTGGTTAGGGTATTAATATATTTATTCCACAAATATTTATTGAACACCCATTCTGTATAACACACCATGCTAGGTGCAATACGACATCCAAAGATAATTCTGGAAGTTCAAATATAGGTTTAAACTAGGCATTTTAAATAATAAAAGTAACATGCATATTTTATATAAAATAAGGAAGGCATAGAAAAGGACAAAGAATTAAATTAAAAATCACCTACCTTGTTTAAGTTCATAGACTTTGAAGATACCATCTCATCCAGCATACAGCATCAAAGATATAAAAAGAGTTGGACGAATACAGAAGCAATCACTGATTAGCTCAAAGCAACATTTAAATTGATCTTTCCAGTGAAAAGGCATTAGAAAATGCAATCTAAAGAACACCTGTTTAGATGCGCTAGAATTGACAATTAGGTTCTTCAGGGAATGAGGAGTTTTCAGCAGCCTTCACTCCAATAAAAGGCAATA
Source organism: Cabassous unicinctus (assembly GCA_029593785.1). Classification (NCBI taxonomy): domain Eukaryota; kingdom Metazoa; phylum Chordata; class Mammalia; order Cingulata; family Chlamyphoridae; genus Cabassous; species Cabassous unicinctus. Next base: position 6,776 of record JAQZBX010073524.1, on the reverse strand, counting down.
GAGCTTAGCATTTTTATTAGTGTAATCATGAACATTTGTGGGGGCCAGGGAAAATATTCACACCCACCTCTTAATCTTGAAGATGAAGCAACTCCCTTAAGCCACTCACTCAATTAGCAAGGGCGGGGACTCGGGGTAGGGATACTTTGCAGGATTGCATGCTGACACTTCTGGAATCTGGGCTCTAGACTTTGGAGTAGAAGAAAAACAATTCAGTCTCAACTACATACCTACGAAGGACCAGGTGGTGAAAGCGTTTGGTGCAAAGGTGGAAGAGGCAAGTGGTACCTGGTGCACCACGTGGCCTCTAGTCTAGAGTGGCTGGTGCTACCTCCACTGGGTCAGTTTGAAGTCACTATGGCAGGGAGGGCACTGCATAACTCCAGGCAGCTTTGTTCACAGAGACTGTGGTGGGAATGTCAACTGGGAAAGATGGCTTCACTCCCGGCTGCCCCCTCTCTAGATACGTTCCCAATCATTATAATAATAACAACTAGCATTTAGTGAGTGCTTACTATGTGCCAGATGCCATGCACTTTTTGTGCGGTACCCCACTGATTCCTTGCAACCACCCCATGACCTAGGTCATATTGTTGTCCCCATTTTATAGGTAGCAGGATGACCAAAGATACAAACTTATTTTCTAACTGGGCCACTTTGGAGAGAGAAAGGGGGTGCTGTTAATAACGACACTGGGACAACAGGTGTAAACAGGATTGACTCAGGCAAACCAGAGTGTGCCGTCTCCCTACAGATAAGACCACGCAGGTGCAAAGTGCTAGCTTGCTCAAGATCAAGCAAGTGGTTGAGCCAGGGCACTTTCAAGTGTCAGCCTCAGAGTGTTTCCATTCAACAGTTTGAAATCTTTGTGTCAGGCCTTTCTGAGCTTCAGTGTCTTCATCTGTAAAGTGAGAGTTATGAAACCTACTCCACAGAGTTATGCAGGGATTAAATCAGGGCAAAGTACCTACTGTGGGTAGGAGCTCAAAGCAGCAGTCACTCAATATACCTCAGTCCTTTCCTCTAGTTTTCCTCTTCAGGGGTTCTAAACAACGGGTCCATGAGCTTGAATTGAAATTCAAAAAAACATTATTCTTGGGGCACGTGTTGGTGTTGGTGTGATATATTTATTAAATAATGCACAGTATAGTGTGGTCTTAGTAAGGGTCTGTGGTTTTCACCTGACTGGCAAAGGGGTCTGTGGAACAAAAAAGGTTAAGAACCTCTGTTCTAAAAGGAAAAAGAAAACAAAAAACAAACAAACAAACAAACAAACAAACAAAAGAACCTCTGTTCTAGATCCCAGACCTCTGCATGCCCTCGAGAGCCCCCTTCATTTTTCCGGCTCTCGGTTGCCTCATTCATACAAGAATGGGGTTGGATTGGGGGGAAACCTCCTTTCAGTTTTGATTCTTTCTCTATTACCTGTGAAGTTTATCCATGTTCACCCAGATGCAGCAGGAGGAGTGCACCTTTTCTCTGCTTATAGTTCAGAGAAGTGATTTCCTTTTGTTTATGCTACTTTCATTTTCTAGTGCTTTCTCTAGGAGGTTGAGAAAGGTGGATGTGGCAAGACTTTTCTCTCCCCCCAGTCTCTTCTCTCCATTGCCTTCTGCTTGTGCTAAAGTTCCTTACACAGGTCTTTGCTCAATCGGGGGCAAAAATACTAAAGTGCAGGCTGGTGTGCCGGACAAGGAGGCCCTTTTGGATTTGGTTGGGTTTTTTTTCCCCCTGCAACTTCATGCCTTGATAGGGACCACAAACTGCACGAGGAAAAACAAGCCATTAAGTCACATTCAGAGGTCACAACTACAATGCCAATGCAAGGACCACCCTTTCTAAGAATAAACACTGGAATTGAATTGAGAATTAAATGCCTTAATGAGTCAAAGGCAGTGGGAGGTGACAAAAGCATGCAAGGCTTGTGGTGTGAGATGGTTCTTTGTAACCACCACAAATCTCCCCTGCAGTGTTGCTTCCAAAACAGACAAGGACACCTAGTCATGCATTTTTCTTTCCTCTCTCCCTCCCGCACCATCTCCCCTTCTCTCTTCCTTCCTTCAAGAGATATTGATCGAGCGTCTACCATGTTATGTATCAGTAATTATGGCAGATTCTGAGCGAAGAATAAAACAAAAATAGATATGGTCCCTGCCTTCATAGAGCTTCCTCTGCAGTGGTGAGAGAGATGTTAATCTCATAACCACACAAATGTGTGTCAGATTATGACTGGGGGCGGGGAGGGCCAACAAGGAGAAGTACAGGGTGCCACAGAGAAGTCTGACCTAGTTAGGGAGGCTGCGGAAGGTCTCCCTGAGGAAGTGATGAGGCTCCCGCGGAGACGGGAAGGATGAGTCTGCATTCCGGGCAGAGGAAGCAGCTTGTGTAAAAGCCCTGAGGTGGGAGGAAGCTGGGAGCGTTTGAAGAACTGAAAGAAGGGTAGAGTGTCCGGAGTCCTGGGAACGAGCGGAGAGGGTGCAAGATGAGGCTGGAGACGAGGCGGAACCCAGATCAAGCTGCGCCCTGAAGGACTTTGGAAGGATTTAGACTTTACCTAAAAGCGACTGGGAACTTTTCTAAGTGTTTTCAGCAGAAAGTGATGTGATCAGAGCTTATTTTGAAAAGACCACTCCAGGAAATTGAATTCAAAGGAGGCAAGAAAGGAAGCTAGGAAACAATAAGGAATCGTGAATAGCGATAGCTAATGTTTGTAGGGCATTAAGGACCAAGAATGGGCCAAGTATTGTTCTATGAGCTTTATTCACATTATCACATTTAATCTTCACACCATGCTATGGGCCAGATGCTATTACCTGCCTCTTTTCACGGAAGAGGGCATTGAGACACGGAATAACTAGGCCAGGGTTGGTTGGCTAGTAACTGCTGAAACCAGGCTGTGGTCCCAGTCATCTGTGTCTAGAGCCCCCAGCTTAGTCGCCATAACAGAGGCTCCTTTCTGCACACGGGCCAGGAGGTCAGGATGTGGCAGGGTTTGCACCAGGATAGTGGCAGTGAGCAGACCCAGGAGCTATTGTATGGGAAGAATTGAGGAGACTCAGTCTGGCTGTAGGCATGAAGGAGAGTCCTGGGTTTCTGGGTGTGTAAGAAGATGGAGAAGAGATCAACTAGGGGTGTAGGAGAGCTTAGGAGAGACCAGGTTTGAGATGGAAAGCATAGGTTGCTTGTGGATACTTCTTTACAGCTCTGGACCTAAGGAAAAGAAAACGGCTTTGATAATCCAGTGTGGACAGTCATATTTTCTTGTTTTCCTTTCCTCTTACTGGAAATTCCATGAGATCTGATCAGAACTACTTTGGTTCTTTTCTTTATAAAACTAGACGTATGCCATTTCCTTTCCTGCTTTTTAAAATTTATTCAACTTGATGTTTAATTCTTTCAGTTTCTAAAAGTTTTACTTTCACTCTGAACTGCATTCCTAGAAATTCTGTCTGAAGTTTGTTTGGATTCACATACTCATGGATTTTTACCCCCTTCTCAGAATTAATCTGAACAAATGACCATGTTTTCTAGCTCCCAAACACTTCCTTTTCTGCCAACAGACATTCTTAATTCTGAGGTTGGTCAGCCTTGGAATGTATATATCAGTTTATTTCAACAGTGCGCTTTAGGATCTACATGTTAAAATTTCCTGAGCAATACAGATTGTATTTGTCTATAGCTGCTACTAAAATACATATCTTGGGGAGTGGATGTGGCTCAAGCAGTTGGGGGCCCACCTCCCACATGGGGGTTCGGGGTTCCTTGCTGTTGCCTCCTAAAGAAGATGAGCAGACAACGAGCAGATAGATGAGGGAGCCATCTTGAGGGGGCGGGGAATACACATCTTGACCACATTCTTGCCTCACGATAATTTTTGGAAGACTTGCTAAGGAACAATCTTCACAAAGATTTCTAGTTCATACTACTGGAATACAAAGACCAGTTTGTATGGAGGGAACTGGGTTCGTCCCCGGGACCTCCCAGTTAAAAAAAAAAAAAGACCAATTTGGCAGAGCCATTCTCTGACACACACACACACACACACAGAGTTTTTTTAAAAGGAAGATGAAGGCATGTACTGTTGCGAAAGCTTTTTGAGTTGTTAAATATATCACCAGCAGGACAGCTCTAACAAAGTATTGAGAATTATAATTCTAACCCTGTAAAGTTGCTATTCTGGCTAAGCTATTTCCTCCTAACAATTCTGCAAAGGTAGTAACCTTCATTTATGGTTTTTTTTTTTGTTTTGTCAAAATGCATGTGAAATTGTGGTTGGTCATACACGGATTAATTCATGCAATGATTATTGAGCATTTACTACATGCCAGAGACTGTTGCAGGGGGTATAGTGGTGTTCAAGGTGGACATATGCTCCATCTCAAATTTTTCTGGAGGAGACAATTCCCAGAAGCAATTACAATAGCAGTTTTGATAGAGGAAGCACAGGGTCCTATGCAGGGCCATGGGAGGAACATTTAACCTAGTGTGGTGGGCATAAAGTCAGAGTTCCTGGAGGAAAAGAGGCTTAAGTTAAGACCTGAAGGGTGAGTAGCAGTTATAACAAGAAGAGAGGAAGAAAAGCAACTTCCAGGCAAAATTGATCCTGAGGGTAGGGGAAAGCCATTGAAAGGGTTAAAGCAGGAAATGTGGGAAATTTATTGAGAGGGGAAGGCTGGAGGCAGGGAGACAAAGTAGGAAGCTCTTGCAATGTCACAGAAAAAAAATGGTGGCCTAAACTATGAGAGTAGCCAGGGGAGCAGATTCAAAAGATAACTGGAAAGTTGGCTATAAGAGAGCAGGGGAGGTGGAAGACGAGAATAAAATTCCCAAGTCTTTGGTTTAGCCAACTAGATGGAAGGCAGAGCCATTCACTGAGACAAAGCCACCACCTGAAAGAGAGAATACTGCGGTTTGGACCAGGTGCCTGTGGTAGATGGTAGAAGGTAGATGATCAGTATATAGTTAGATATAGTTAGGAGGGGGGTCTGGACCAAAGCTATAGACCTGGTAACTGAAGCTACCTGAAGGAGTGGATGACAGTGCTTAAGAAGAAGTATAGAATGAGAGGAGAAAAAAACCAGGGAACTACTTTTAAATTATTTTTTTAAAACGTTTAAAATTTTAAAATTGTGATTTTATATATATATAGATAGATACATAACAAAATTTGTCATTTGTGACAGTTTGAAATTCTTTTATGAATCTCAAAAAGAAATAGATTATGTTCTTGAACTAATCCATTCCTGTGGGAGTGGGGCCCTTTTGATTGGACTATGTCAGTGAGGTATGACTCAGATTGGGTCTCCACCCTCTTACTGGAACTTTATATAAACGGAGACAGAAGTCACCATTTTTTACCCTGCCGCGTGAGAGAGGACTTGAGGATCACTAGCAGCCAAAGCTGAAGCACAAAGTTCTGAAGAGGCTGGGCCCACGTTGCTGCTCAAGGCTGAAGAGACATATGCCTGATAGCGCACACTAAATCTGGGAAGAAAGCGGAACCGAGGCCGAGAGAGGAGGCCCAGAAAGAGACAAGCCCACGCTGAGCTCCGGGAGACGGTAGATTCTGGAAGGAAGGCAGGGACCTTGGCAGAGATTGGCCACTATCTTTGCCACATGGTAGGACACCAGGATCACCAGTAGCTGACTTTGGTGAGAAGGCATCTCTGGTGGCGCTTTGATTTGGACATTTCACAGCCTCAGAACTGTAAGCTTTTACCTTAAATAAAATCCCCATTATAAAAGCCAACCCATTTCTGGTTTTGCATCAGTAGCCCTCTGGCAAACTAAGACACCATTTTAAGCATACAATTCAGTGGCATTAATTACATTCACAATGTAGTGTAACCATCACCACCTTTCTATTTCCAAAATTTTTCATCACAGCAAACAAACCTCTATACTCAATAGCTAATAGTTCCCAATGTCCCCCTTCTCTAGCCTCTGCTAACCTCGAATCCTTCTATCTCTATGAATTTGCCTATTCTAGATACTTCATATAAGTGCAATTGTACAATATTTATTCTTTTGTGTCTGTCTGATTTCATTTAGCATAATGTTTTCAAAGTCCATCCATGAAGCATGCATCAGGACTTCATTCTTTTTAGTGGCTGAATAATATTTTATTGAATGTGTAAACCACATTTTACCTATTCATCTGTTGAGGGCCACTTGAGTTATTTCCACCTTTCAGCTATTAAAAATAGTGATGCAATGAACATTGTTGTACAAGTGTCCATTTAAGTCCCTATTTTCAATTATTTGGGTTATATACGTAGAAGTAGAATTACCAGGTCATCTATATTAAACTTTTTGAGGAACTGCCAAACTGTTTGCCATGGCAGCTGCACTTTTTTATTTTCCCACCATCAATGTACAAGGGTTCCAATTTCACCACATCCTTGCCAACACTTATTTTCCATCTTTTTAATAATAGCCATCCTAGTGGGTGTGAAGTGGTATCTCATCATGGTTTTGATTTGCATTTGCCTAATGATTAATGATGAGCATCTTTTCATGTGTCTATTGGCCATTTGTAAATCTTCTTTGGAGAAATGTCTATTCAAGTCCTTTGTCCATTTTTAAATTGGATTGTTTGTCTTTTTGATGTGGAGTTGTAGGAGTTCTTTATAGATTCTGGATAATTAAACTCTTATCAGATGTATGGTTTTCAAATATTTTCTCCCATTCTATAGGTTTTCTTTTCACTTTCTTGATAATGTCCTTTGATACATGAAAGTTTTAAATTTTAATGAAATCCAATTTATATATTTTTT
>JAQZBX010073523.1:0-14907 GCA_029593785.1 Cabassous unicinctus | reverse complement strand
TTTTCTTTGATTCTACCTAAAATATAGTAAGCTACATGCTATGTGCAAGTAACCACAAACAAAATATTGCCTAAACACTCTCTTTCAACCTGAAGACTGGTATCTTTTACCAATTGACTTGTTAACTCTGCCCATCCCCCTAGCCCTTGAGGTAGTTAATGGCCATTAATTTGAGATAAGACAAAATAGGCTCAATTCTGAAAACAACCCCTTTGCCTTGTCAGCTAACCTTCTCCACAACACGCTTAATGGAAGGTGTTTGAGAAATTTAATCTCCTCCACTAACTCCAATCAGTGCTTATAATTATTTATGTTTGATGCAAAGGAGTAAAATTTTCAACACCGCAAGTCTTCATATTATGGTACTCTTGATCCTTTTAAACTGCAGGCCACAGGCAGAAATCACCTCCCTCAGAAAACCTATATTTTCATTCAGATCTCTTTGCAGACAGGCTAGCTCCAGTCTGAATTCATTCCATTATTGAAGAATCTTGTCAAAAATGGAAAATAAGTAACCAGAATAGGCCAAAAATAGGACAACATCTTTGGTCAACATGTGATCTACATCCCATTTACCTACTGAACCCTCTCTTAGTCTGCCAAGCTGCTATGACAAATACCACATAATGGGTTGACTTAAAAAATGGGAATTTATTGGCTCACAGTTTTGAAGCTAGAAATCCACACTCAAGGCATTAGCAAGGCCATGCTTTCTCCCCAAGGTCTGTAACACTCTGGGGCTGGCTGCTAGAGATCCCTGGGTTGCCTTAGCTTGTATCCCTGCCTTGTGTCACATGGCAATGCCCTCTTCTTTCTCTTCTGTTGACTGCCGGCTTCTCGCTCCTCCCCACCTATGAATTTCTTCAGCTTATGAAGGGCTCCAGTAATATGGATTAAAGCCTACCCTCATTCAGTTGGGCCACACCTTAAAAAAAGCAACATCTTCTAGAGATCCTATTTACAACGGGTTCACACCACAGGAAAGCAGATCAAGACCAAAAACATGTCTAAATTGGGGCGCATGAATCAATCCCCCACAGACCCCTATCTGACATCAAATTCTGGATTAGTTAAAATTGCATATATTTGCATATAACAGAAATCACAAGAGTGATTTAAACAAATTTCTTGTATTTCCCATGAGACAGAGATCAAAATGACACAGTCATAAGGCTATCAGAGAATCAAGCTGTTCTGCTGAGCTATCTTCAGCAGGTAGATTTTGTCCATAATCAAAAGTTGGTTACTTTATAGAACTGAGTCATAAGGGAGTTTCAAAGGTATTTTCAATCCCATACATTATCAACGTCAATGTTGGGATTCCCTTAGTAAGTAAGAGGAAGAATAGATATTTTAATAAATATCTGCCGCAGATATTTATTAATACCCCTAAGCTGACATATCATTTGGATGATGAAGTAGAGCAAGAAAGTTTGTCTTGTGGGCTACAGACAAGTCCTGTGGGACACTGGAGTTCAAGAGAAGTGTGGTGGAAAGAGATTGTCTGATCTCCTTTTCTACATACTCTGGGGGAAAAAAATATGGGGCCATGATGACATTTAGTTTATTCTCCTACAATTTGAAGCAGTCAGCTATTACCAGAGTAGTGCTGTATAACAAAACTCAGTGGCATAAAACAACCATCATTTATTCTCCTACACCTGTGGGCTGTCTGGGACTTAGATGATGTAGGTTGGACTTAGTAAGTATTGGCTCCATGTTGCAAGGTCCCTGTCAGTTCCATATGTCTGTCATCCTCCTTGGACCAGTGAACTAGTGAGGGTCTATTCTTCTTATCACAGAGGTATAAACACAAAAGGGTGTCACCAACCATGCAAGCACAAGCCTCTGCCAGTATCACATCTGCTAATGTGACATTGACAAGAACAAATATAGCTGAGCCCAAACTAATGCTGCTTCCTTAGAGAGAAATTCCACAGACACATAGCAAATGGTGTAAGTACGGTGTGGGGTAAAGAATTTAGGCCAACAATCAAATCTACCATAAGCATGTTCAATGAAAATATCTAATCACAACATACATTTTCCATTTAAGGCATGAGGGATCATTTTTAATATAGTATGTAATAGGAACATTTAAAAATAGCATAATTTCTAAACAAAAATGTTTCTTTGGAAGGATGCATGAAACATCTTTTCTTCTTTTTTTGCAAGAGAACCTGCTGCTCACCATTGGTAAGTTTTATGTTCTTCCTACAAGATAGGAAAATTACTTTGTGGTTTATGTCGGGGAACTTTAGACCAATAATGGGATCTAATCAAGGGTTTCTGGATATTTATAAATACTTTTGGAAATTTGTGGTTTATATTTTTAAAATAAATTTGGGAATAGTGTATTTATTTATGACAAAGAATTATAAAGCAGAAGTATTCTGTGATTCCATCTATTCCAAAATCCAACCAAGTCTAAGAATTATTTTTCTACCACATTCCTTACAAATAAACACATTCTATACTGTACTTTCAGTGGTGGGATAGTTACATCTTCAGGAGGCAGTTCATTCCATTGCATCATGATCTAGTTGGCAAAATTAATTTAGCATCTTCTTCCCCATAACACTTAATTCTAGAAACCAGGAGAAAGTCCTGCCAATTATATTTCAAAACTGCATTAGTTAGGGAAGCGGATGTGGCTCAATCAATAGGGCTCCCGTTTACCATATGGGAAGCCCCGGGTTCGCTTCCCAGGGCCTCCTGGTGAAGGCAAGTCAGCCCGTGTGGCTCAGTGAGCTGACGCAGCAGGACGACCCAACAAAGGGAGACAAGCAGACACAGAAAAACACACAGCAAATGGACACAGCAAGCACAAGCATCAGGGGGGGATAAATAAATAAATAAAATCTTAAAAAAAAAAAAAAAAAAAAGCCATTCACTTAAAAAAAAACAAAAAAAAAACTGCATTAGTTTCCTAGGGTCGCTATAATAAATTACTACAAACTGGGTGACTTAAGAGAAATTTATTCTCCTATACTTTTGGAGGCCAGAAGTCTGAAATCAGCAGTGCCGTGCTTCTCTGGAGGTTCTAGGGAAGAATCCTTTCTTGCCCCTCGCTAGCCTCTGGGGCTCCAGGAAGTCATGGGTGTGGCTTAGCTTATAGCTGCCTCCCTCCAATTCCTGCCTCTCTTCACCTGGCCTTTTTGCCTGTTTGTCTCTGTGTGCCCTTAACACTCCTTATAAGGACATTAGTCATTGAATTTAGGGCCCACCCTAATCCAGTGTGCCCTCATCTTAACTTGACAACTCCATCTGCAAAGAACTCTTTTCCAAATAAGGTCATTTTCTGAGATTCCAGTGGACATGAATTTGGGGGAACACTATTCAACTCACTATAGCCTACCCTCTGGTCCCCAAATTCATATCCATCCCACACTGAATATCCATTCATCCCATCCTAACATCTCCAGATTTTTAACCCATTCCATCATTAACTCTAAATCCAAAATCTCATCTAAATATCAACTCAAAATGTTCCAATTTCATCCTTTAAATCATCTGGATCAGGTATGTGTGAAACTTTGAGTATGAGCCATGTCGGGGCAAATTTTCTCTCCATCTGTGAACCTGTAAAACTAGAAAAAGATATGTTTCCAAAATACAATGGTGGGACAGGCATAGGATTGACATTCCCATTCTAAAAGGGATAAAATGGAATTGAAATAAAAGGATCACAGTCCAAAGCAAGACCAAAACCTGCCAGGGCAATTTCCATTAGGTTTCAAGGCCTGAGAATAATCCTCTGTGGCTACTTAATCTGTCCTCAGGATCCATGGCATCTTTCTGTTTTTTCTTGAAGAATAGTGCCTGCTTGCAGCTGAGTACCTCCAAGAGCCGATTTCCTGCATGTAAAATTTTAGAAGCCCAATAGCTGTTCTTCATTTTGTTCCATCAATGTCCCTTTCTGTCCAGGTTGGCAGTATTTCTGCTGGATTACTTTCTCAAAAACCATGTCAGTCTCTTGTGCAGTTCAAGAGCGCTAAAGCCATTAGACAAGAAGGTCCTCCACAGACCTTTCCTGGAAAACCTCTTCTCTATCCCAGGCTCCAGCTAAGATGGCTAACTGGATCCATGAGTCACATGCCTAATCTCTGTAAAAAATGGCTGTCCAGCTACATGGTTGGTGTTTTCTCCAGAATACACTTTCTCATCTTTTGCTATCTGGATAGGCTGAGAATTTTCCAAATCAAGTTTGGAAAAGTTTGGTTCCAAATTGCTTAACAGTTTCTTCCTCAATTTATCTCTTTCCTCAAGTATTTTACTAAAAGAAGCAAGGAGAAACCAGGCCATACCATCCAAACATGGTTTGGAAATCTCCTTAACTGTATAGTCAAATCATCATTTCCATCTGGCCTTCCACCTGACATCAGCACACAATTTAGTCAGGTTTTCTGCCACTTTATATTAAGGATTATTTTTTCTCCAGTACCCAACTACATATTCATCACTTCCTTCTATGGTCTCATCAGAAGCACTTTTAATGTTCATACTTATCGAAGCATTCTGTTTGTGATAATATATGTATTCTTTAAGATGATAGAAATTTTTCTGCAGTTCCCTCTTCTTTCTGAGCCCTCACCAAAGTCACCTTTATTGTCCATATTTCTACCAACCATCTCTTTAAGGCAGAGATTCTTAAACAGGGGTCTGTGAGCTTCAATTGAAATTCAAAAAAGCATTATTCTTGTGGGAACTTGTTGGTGGGGGTATGATATATTTATTAACTCATACACTGTCAAGTGTAGACCTAGTAAGGAGTCCATGGTTTTCACCTAACAGGCAAGGAAGTCTGTGGAACAAAAAAGGTTAAGAACTCTCCTTTAAGGCAATGTAGGGGTTGTTGTTGTTTTTTAAATCAAACACCTCAAAAATCTTCCACCCTCTATGCATTACCCAATTCTGAAGCCACTTCCACATTTTTAGAAATCTGGTACAGCAGCACCCCATGCCCCAGTCCCAAAACCTATATAGTTCCTAGGGCTGCCGTAACAAATTATCACAAGCTGGGACACTTAAAACAAGAAATACTTATCCCCTCCCATTTCTAGTGACTCGATGAAAACTAAAGTGCCACAAGGCCGTGCTGTCTTTGAAGTCTCTAGAGAAGAATCTTTCCTTGCCTCTTCTTAGCTTCTAGTGGTTCCCAGCAATGCTTGCTGTTACTTGGCATAGAGCTGCACCACTCCAATGGCTGTCTCTGCTTCACATGGCCTTCATCTCTGTGTGCGTCTCTGTGTGTTCTCTTCCCTTTTTATAGGGACAGCAGTCATTGGATTTAGGGCCCACCCTAATCCAGTATTACTTCATCTAAGCTTAACTAATTATATCCGCAGAGACTCTATTTCCAAATAAGGTAACATTCCAAGCGTCCAGGTGAGCATGAATATGGGAGATTCCAGGTAAGCTTGAATTTTGAGAAGCAATATCATGCTCCCACTATGGTCTTTTCTCCTTCAGGTTGAACACCTTGAGTACCACTGAATCTCTTTAAATTATATGATTCCCAGGCCTCCAACATTTACCATCTGGGTCAATCTCCTTAAATTATATTCAAAAGCAACTGCAAATTCACATTGTGAACCAGAGATGGGTAATTTTATTGATTTTGAGCATAACTGCTAAAAAAAAAAAAAAAAAACATTTAGATAAAGATTAATTATAAGCTTTCATACCCAAGAAACAACGTGATTGTTGCCCAACTGATAATTTAGGCTGGTGAATGAGTGTCTGCCTCCTGGATCCTGTGCTCTGTAATCCAAGATGGGAAAGATATTACATTGGAAATCATTTGCAGTGTCCTGATACTGACTTTTATACTCCACTGGGTGCTTTTTAGATTGTATTTTACTACCGATGTCAAAGACCAATACTGGTCAAGACTTATTACCCACCAAAGAGCTGTAAAGAGACTGGTGAAAAGGGCATTGGAGGCTACTGAAAACATAGATCATGCTCTGCCAGGGCAAAAACGCCCCTGGCCCAGGACTTTATTAGCATTAGGGTTTCATTGCTGCCCTTTCAACTCTGCTCCAGAGCCTCCCATTGTAACCTAGACTTTGAAGCGTCAAGGATTCCAGAAGTATGAAAATATTGGGAATATGGCAGTCCTTAAAACACCAGAGAGGAGACCACATCTCAATATAATACAAAGGTTTTATTCCTGGGCACAGGGCCCTGTGCTAAATACTATGGGAGAGTTAATCAAACACAATATTTATTTAGCTTCTGCCATATATTAGGTAAGATATTGCCCCCTCATTGGCAGTCTAATGGAAGATGAAAAAATGTAAAAAGATAAGTAAGAGGTGGTATAAATGCAACTTAGTAGATGAGTGTTCAGTTTCTGGAGAAATACAGGCTTGAATACAAATCTTGGCTCTCCTACTTACTAATTAAATGTGACCTTGGTCAATTTATTTAATCTCTCTAAACCTAAAGTTCTTTATCTGGAGTTGGGGATTGAACCACATCCCCCACAAAAGACATGTTCAAATCCCAACCCCAGGTTCAATGGATGTGAACCAATTTGTAAACAGGACCTATCAAAATTATAAACTTTTTCTCTTCAACAAAGATCAAGAAAATGAAAATACAGCCACAACTGGCAGAAAATATTTGCAAAGCACCTATCTGAGAAAGGACTTGTATTCAGAATATGTAAAGAATTCTTTCAATTCAATCATGATAAGAAAGGCAACCTGATGTTTTTAAAAATGGGCAAAATATTTGAAGAGGTACTTCACCGAAAAGAAAAGACATTGTGGCTGGCAAATAAGCACATGAAAATGTAGCCAATATTATTGATCATTTGGGGAAATGCATATTAAAACACAATGAGAAACCACCACACATCCACTAGAATTCCTAAATTTCAAAAGATTGACAAATACCAAGTGTTGACAATAAGTGGAGCAATTTTTAATACTTATCCATTACTGTGGGAATATAAAATGGTACTGCACTTTGGAAAACAATTTTGGCAGTTTCTTATGAAGTTAAACATATACCATATAACCCAAAATTCCTGCTTACAGGTTTTTAATCCAAGAAAAATGAAAACATGTCTACACAAAAACCTGCACATGAATGTTCATTTTAGCTTTATTCATAATACCAAAAATGGAAACAACTCAAATGTCCATCAACTTGTATATGGATAAACCAATTGTGGTATATCTATGTAATGAAACAATATTCAGCAATAAAAAAGGAACAAACTAGTGATACATGCAACAACATAGATATATCTCAAAAACATTTTCCAACATAGTTTGAAAGAAACTACATGCAGAATACTACATACTTTATGCTTTCATTTTATGACACTCTAGAAAAGTCAAAACTATAGGAAAAGAGAATAGATCAGTAGTTGCCAAAAGCTACAGCTTTGGAGAAGGGATTGACTGAAAAATGACATAGGGGATCTTTGGGGGACAATGGAAATGTTCTATTTTGATTATGATGTTAGTTACATAATTGTACACATTTATCAAAACTCATCAAGCTTCATACTTAAAAGAGAGTAAGTTTTATTGCATTGTAAATCATACCTCAATAAAAATAGTTCATCATAATTATAAAACAGACATGCAATGTCTGATTTATCATTAAAGGAGACAGAAAAATGAAGTACATAACGATTAGAACGTTAAAATGCATCTTTCAAACAGCCTCATATTATAGAGCAGATACCTAAATTTAGAAAGTAGAATTGATTACTAATTGGTTACTCACAAATTGACCTTTATTCTCTGGGAGAATAAAGAATAACACAGTTGCTATAGAAATGCAATGCCAACCCTTAGCAACTAACAAAATGCACGGCATTCTTATCTTCACATGTAAAATAATGAGTGGTTTTAGTAGCTTGAAAGGAATTGAAAAGGAGACATTTAAACAAGAAATTAGTAAAAGGAATTCCTACTTAGCCCCAGAAGACTTTCTTTACAGTGATTTCAGGAGCTACTGTACAAAGGGATAACTTGATGAAAACCTGCACAACTTGGGAGGCAGGGGAGGGGGTGCTAGAATGGATAAATTATATGAAAAACAAGACACTTAGGGGGGTAGCAGGTTGTGAGTAGAAAATACAGAGGGTATGAAAGTCAGATTCTTCCAAGGAAAATGACATCATAAGGCAATGCCTGTTCTGAATCAACAGGGAGATATTTTTTCTCAACTTAGTCACAAGGTTTTCTCTGCTAAGAAATCTGAAAACTGTCATTTGACTGGCCTGTCACAGTGAAGGCACCTGTTGGAGTGTTTTCTTGATTGGAAAAATGAGATGGGTTGTTAGAGACAAGTTAGTACTTACTTAACCCTCTCTGGGTGGGGTGACTAGGGGAGAAAGTGCAGGTGAATGTACTGGATCCAGACCTGCCCTGCCAATTAATCTATGTGAACTTCTGAGCATCACCTCAATTTCCTCAATGGTTAAAAAAAAGAGGTGAGGCAATGGTACAGAGACACATATAATAATTCACTGGTCATTGGGGTGGCAGAGTCATATAAATGGTATATTGGGATGATGGTGATGGGCTATGCCTCTATATGCAAATACTTGAAACCTATGCTTTTTGAGTGGAATAAGAGATATCCCAGAGAGTTCATATTTGAATTGATCCCTAGTTTAGTTCAAATGAGGAATGATTTCAAAGGCTATCAAAACTTAACATGTGTGTCCAGGTAATTCTCCAATGAGCACTGAGGGTAAAAGGTAATGAATATATAAAAGGAGGAAGTAAGGTCACATAACTAAAGATCAATATAAGATCATGGCTTATATCTAGAAATAGTGTCCAAAGGCGATAATCCTAAATTGAACATATAAGGTTAAAGGCAACCAATTGCCTTTTTAGTCACACTTATAGTAGAAAAAGATCAAAGAAATCAGAGATAAGCTCTGTGGAGTCTTTGGTGTAATGTTGATGGATGCTCTAGAAAAACAGTTCTCACTTCCCAAATGGCTCTGCCTTCCTGTCAAAGGAATTAAGAAGGAATAGCTACCCATAAGTGAACAGAAATTCAAAACGGGGAAGAAGGCTCTGTTAATCTGACAAGCACAGCCCTTTAAAAGTGTGGAGAGCAGAACTCTTAGCATTGCAACTAAAGGGAAGTGTGAGGATCTCAGGCTGGGAAGAATGCTGAATGCAGGAAAAGGGTGCTTCACTAAACAACCAGAAGAAGCCACTTGAATGGAAGGAGACTTAGAGAGAACAACAGAGGAGGAGTCAGCTCAAATTGTTCAAATTATTTTTGCTAATATCTCACAGAGTGTGGCCAAGTAACATGAGCCTCACATCAAAATTGAAAAAAAATTTTTTTTCAAAGGGGGTACTGAAGGACTCAAATAGAACACAGTCTCTAAAATTAAGGACAGGCTTAGCAATTATCTCTCTAAATTGAATAATAGCAATAATGGTTCACATAAAAGCAGGTGGGAATCTTGAGGTGGCCTGAAAACAAATACAATTCTTCATAAAAGACACCATTTACCACCAGTCTGAAACTGAAGCACATAATGACAGATACAAATAAAGGTGCAGGATGGGGATCTTCATGGGTTCTAGAAGAAAGTGAAACAAGGAGCACAAATTTACCATTGCTCTCCAGGTGAGATTGTCTAACTGGACCAACAATGTAGTATCTTAGGTACAAAAGGCGACGATGGCTTTGGGAATGCTGTGCAAATGTCAGATGTGTATCAGTGAAATGTACTATTTTTCATTATTTTCCAGTTTAATGACAATCTACTTAGCAATTACATTTCTCTTTAGAAACTTATAAATTAGTGTTTTGACTGGTCAATCAATATATTGTGATATTGATCAGTCTATGTCAATTCCTTGGCCAGATCATAACCTGAATAATAAAAAAGGAAGGAAGGAAGGGAGGAAAGAAGGAAAGAAAATTTTATTCTGTATGTGAAATGCTGTCAGACCCAGAAATTTGGATGACTGAGTAGCGCAACATAAAAATGCTGCATGACTTTAACCTGAAAGACCTGGGAGGGTTTCCTAATACTTTGCTAAAACATCATCTTATTCACATTAACTCCAATACTAATCACCATCTATTTTAGACTACCTTGGTTAAAAATAATAAAAACTGATGAGGAAAAAAAAAGAGAATTAAGGTGAGATGTACATGATTCACTCTTTCTTTATACACTGGTTTTCTCTGCTTCTCTGTGCACACGGTAGGATATGGCCACCCCATAACACCCAAGATTATATAACCTCAAATCAAAGTAACACAGTGCACAACAAACTAAAAGCTTTCATCCATATTTCCAAATTCTTCAGTTATAGAATTTGAACATGCCAGCTTAGGGCCACCCCTGGGCCAAAGAACTGTGGTCAAAGAGGAGTCCACATAGTAGCAACAGGTTTGTAGTGAAAGGATGATGAGAGCAGAACATTTCCTGTGGGTGGAGTAGTATCACTCTCCAAGAAAGAGTCTTGGTGTCTTCAGGAGGACAGCAAAACATCTTGCTCATCAGTGCTTTGCAAACATTCATGTGTCTGTGTATCATCTGGGGACCTTGCTAATATAGGTGGGCAGGCCCTGAGATGCTACATTTCTAACACGTTCCCAAATGAGGGCGATGCTGCTGGCCTGCAGACTATACTTGCTACTCAGCCAAAACTGCTCGCCTTCCTGTTGACTGCATCTCAATGAACAGTATCACAGGGGGCCACAGAGGTGGGTGGGCTCCCTGATCTCCCGTCAAGTGAGCCCCTGCCTCAAGGAGTGCAGCTAACCAACAGCCTCCTTCTGTGGTGCCTTCAAGATTGGGCCCAGATTTCAAAATGAGGCCAGTACTACCTGGGCAGCTCCCAGCAAGCGAGTAAGCATGGTGGAGCTACAAAAGCTCACATTTCTGGCCAGCACAGGACCTCTAAATCTGATGTATGAATTTCAAGAGATCACAGTGTCTCCCTCCTTCTGCTCTGCCTTTCTTCCTCATCACCTGGCCCCTTGAAGTTCCTCTAAAGTGTCTCACTTCTTCTTGCCAAAGCTGCTTCCTCTATATAAAAAGTGTCCCCACTCCCACAGAACTCTGGGGTCTCAGGCTAGTGTCACTTCCCTAGGGAGGCCTGTCCTGCCCCATCCTCATCTAGGCATTGCTGTCATAGACTTATATCCCTCTCCTTCACACCACTAGTCTTGATTTGTTATTGTTGGATTACCTGATTCAGGCCTATCTCCCTCAAAAGTCTATCTAGGGACTGGATGTGGCTCAAGCAGTTGGGTGCCTGCCTCCCACATGGGAGGTCCTGGGTTCAGTTCCCAGTGCCTCTTAAAGAAAAAACAAACAGACAACAAGCAGACAATGGGTAAAAAACGACAAGCAGACAACAAGGAAAAACAATGAGCAGACAACAAGCACAAACAATGAGCAAAAATAACAAGCAAACAGATAAGGGAGCCATCTGAGGGGGGCGGGAAATAAAATAATAAGTAAAATAACATAAAATAACCTATCTATGTGTTCATCAATTGTAACAAATGTACAACACAAATGAAGGATGTTGTTAATGGTGGAAAGTGTGGGAAGGCAAGGGGGAGGAGGTGGTGCATATAGGAATCCCCCTATATTTTTGATGTAACATTTATGTAATCTAAAGCTTCATTGAAAATAAAAAAATAAAATGTTAAAAAAAAAGTCTATCACAGTGCCTGTCACTTAACGAGCATTATTTGTTGAATGAAAGAATAGATCATTTCAGTGTAACTTGTGTGTTGGCTAACTGAAGGCTCACTAAAAACGTTTAAATTAAGAGGGTTTAAAGAAAGGACCACAGCTACATCTACAGAACACTGGAACTGCCAAGAGTGAAATAAGACAGGGAGAGTGCAGAACAGGACTTGAGTAATAAATATGCTGCCTTCTCTCCCTGCTTGCCTTCTAATTTCTTGCTGATATCTTCCATGGGCTGAATCTTCCTGGATATAAGAGTAAGGGAGACTGAGTAATAAAGTGCTTAGAGGTCAGCTTCCTGGGGCCTGGAGAAGGGCAGAGAGGGCAGAAAATTGATCTGGGGATTGGAACACAGGCTGGCCACCCAGTAGGGCAAATGCAGAGCTTAAGGTGTGAACAGGGAACAGTAGCACTGCAAAAGAAAGGAAGGGCTATGGAGAAGGGTGACCTTCCTGAGGAAGGGAAGAGTCAGAGCATGGGTTTACCATAGATTTATCATTACTTTTTAAGCATTTTCATTTTAGAACATATAAGAAGTAAAAAGTGGGATTATATACAAAAAAATACAATAATACTGGTATTTATAATTACTCTTGTGGATAACTTTACCAGAGGCCTTTTTTTCTTACACTGCTTCAATCCACTCTCTAGTGTGCTTTCTTTAGTCTGAAAAACTATCATTAGTATCACCTGTAGGATAAGTCTAGTGGTGACAAACTCCCTCAGCTTTTGCTTTTCTGGGAATGTCATGTCTCCCGCATTTTTGATAGACAGTCTTGCTGGATATAAAATTCTTGGTGGACAATTGTTTTCTGTCAGCATTTTAAATATGCCAACCCACTGCCTTCTTGCCTCCACAGTTTCTAATGAGAAGTCATCACTATATTACATGACACATTGTTTTTCTCTTGCAGTTTTCAGAACTCTTTCCTTTTCCTTGGCATTGGACAGTTTGATTATTATGTGTCTGGGTATGGTTCTCTTTAAGTTTATTCTGTTTGGGGTTTATTGGGCATCCTGAATGTGTATATTCATGTCACTCACTAAATCTGGGAAGTTTTTTGCCATTATTTCTTTGAATATTCCTTCTGCCCCTTTCTCTCTTTCTTCTCTTTCTGATACTCCCATAATGCATATATTGTTACTTTTGGTGGTATCTCACAGTCTTTTTGGCTCCATTCATTCATTTCTTTTTTTTTTCTGTTCCTCAGCATAGATTCATTTCAACTATCTTATCTTTGAGTTCCCAGATTCTTCTGCCAGCTCCAATCTCCTCATGAAACCTTCTATGATGTTTTTTTTCATTTCAGCTACTTTGGTCTTGAAGTGTTTCAATATGTTTGTTTTTTTAAGTCTCTGTCACTTTATTGAGATTCTCATATTGTTCATTCATTATTTTTCTGATACCCTTTGGTTCTTTCTCCACATTTTCCTTTATCTCCTTGAGCATACTGTAGGTCATTATTTCAAGAGTTTTTGTCCAGTATGTTCAAAGAATGGTCTTCTTCATTGATGGTTTCAGAATTTTTATCTTGTAGCCTTGAATGGGCCATCAGTTTCTGTTTCTTTGTTTGTCTTATATCTTTTTGTTGTATAGTGTACATTTTAATATTTTAATGTGTTAAATCTGGGATTTAGTCCCTGATATGCCTGTTCCTTAAGTTTGTATCCAGCTAGTGATATGACAGAGATTTCTTTGAGTGCCAGGAGCTAACACACATGCACACACACACACACACACAGAGCACCTTTCAATCTTTACAAATTCGCTGTGTTGTCTGGTCTCTACTTCAGAGTTTAGCCTTCCTAACAAGAAGACAAGCCCAAGGTGAAAGTTGAATGCAGGGTCCTCTCCATCTTTTCTGAGCTTTTATTTTGTTCTGAGCTTGTGCTCCTTTGTTATGGTCTTGTGGCCTTGGGCATTCTCCTGTGTACAGGAATTCAAATGCCCCCCTACTACCTATGAAATAGAGCGTCCCTCAGCTGCTCTATTGTGTGTCCTAAATCAGGTAATATTTTGCCTCAGACTTCTTTGACTTAATTGTTTCCTACACTGCTTTAGCTGTCTGCAAAATGCTTCTGCCTGCAAGGCAGGTCCTGGGATGTTGAGCCAGAGAAGAGTTTCCTGGTTCAGTCTTTCAGGACACCACCCCAGTACACAGATAGTGGTAACTCTGCTCTCTACAGAACAGAGCCAAAGACCCATAATGTGAATGCAGGCTGGCTCCACACCACATGAGGGAAGGGGTGCCATGAGCTTCTCCCACTGTTTTTAAAGATGTGTTTTCTTGATTTGACAATCTCCCAGTTACTGCAATCCTTTAATTGCTTTTGAGAGTGTCAAGGAAGATGACTGCCATTTCCTGGTTGTTCAAAGATTCTGTAGGAAAACAAAACCCTTGAGCATCTTACGCTACTATCTTGGTCACCTGGAATTTCCCAATACCTTTTGATATATTATTTTTCCATAATTTTTCTTTATATTTTATTGCATGTTAATCATACTGTATCTGCAATTTTATACTGTTTTTGTTTAATGTTATTTGCATTACACAGTCTTTATAATTATTTTGTGATTGCTTAATATTCTATTTTTAACTTTTTATTACAGATGATTTCAAATTTTCCCAACAGAAAAGAGCACAATGCACCACCAAGCATGCATGTGCTTCAAAATTATCAACATTCTCCTGTTCTGTTATTAAGTATTGAATGTGTATCTTCTTTATGTCTTGCAACTATAAATAATCTTGTGAAGAACAGTGTTAAAAGTGTATTCTGAGTTTGGATTATCTTCTTGGCACAAAAATCCAGAAGCAGGATTTTTTAATTAGCCCATTCCATCTTTACGAACAATTATCAGGGAGTATTTGTACTCCCCCCAAGTTAGAGTTAAACAAGGCTTCATTGGTCCTATTTATATCCATGCTTTGACCCACCAAGGATAAGTCTTACTCTCCTTGATTGCTTTATGGATAAGGAAGACCCAAAGTAGTCTCCAAAGCTCAGGGTCAAGTTTACACCATGGACAATTCTTTTGGAGCCACCTTTTGAATATCACACAAGTTGTTTCTGTGACTGCCGGGAAACATGAGGAACACCAATCAGAGTCATGCCAAAGTTGTAAATAAGTTCTTTGTGCAATTTAACCAGAAAACAGTTTGAATGCAGGCATATTTTTTTTCTTC
>JAQZBX010073522.1:0-14899 GCA_029593785.1 Cabassous unicinctus | reverse complement strand
CAAAATCCCAACAGCTTACTTTACAGAATTAGAGAAGGCAATTACCAAATTCATCTGGAAGGGTAAGTGCACCCGAATAGCCAAAAGCATTCTAAAAAAGAAGAGCAACGTGGGAGGAATTTCACTGCCTGACCTTGAAACATATTACAAAGCTACAGTGGTCAAAACAGCATGGTACTGGCATAAAGATAGACACATCCATCAGTGGAATAGAACTGAGAACCCAGAAATAAACCCTCATCTATACAGTCAACTGGTTTTTGACAAACCTACCAAGCCCACGCTAACGGAAAAAAAACAGTCTCCAACAAATGGTGTTGGGAGAACAGGATATCTATAACCAAAAGAATGAAAGAGGACCCCTATCTCACCCCCTATACAAAAATCAACTCAAAATGGATCAAAGATCTAAATATAAAAGCCAGGACCATAAAACTACTAGAAGAAAATGTAGGGAAACATCTTTAAGACCTTGTAGTAGGTAGTGGTTTCTTGGACCTTAAACCCAAAGCACGTGCAACAAAAGAAAAAATAGATAAATGGGACCTCCTCAAAATTAAACATTTTTGCACCTCACAGGACTTTGCCAAAAGGGTGAAAAGGCAGCCAACTCAATGGGAAAAAATATTTGGAAACCACGTATCTGATAAGGGTTTAATATCCAGGATATATAAAGAGATATTACAACTCAACAATAAAAAGACAAACAACCCAATGAAAAAATGGGCCAAAGACTTGAATAGACATTTGTCCAAAGAAGAAATAGAAATGGCAAAAAAACACATGAAAAAATGTTTAACATCCCTAATGACTAGGGAAATGCAAATCAAAACTACAATGAGATATCATTTCACACCTATCAGAATGGCCACTATCAAAAAGACAGAGAACTACGAGTGTTGGAGAGGATGTGGAGAGATAGGAACACTTCTTCACTGTTGGTGGGAATGCAGAATGGTACAGCCACTATGGAGGACCGTTTGGCAGTTCCTAAAGAAGTTGTATATAGACTTGCCACGTGACCCAGCAATATCACTACTGGGTATATACCCAGAAGAATTGAGAGCAGTGACACAAACAGACATCTGCACACTGATGTTCATAGCAACCTTATTCACCATTGCCAAAAGTTGGAAACAACCCAGGTGTCCATCAACAGACGAATGGATAAACAAACCGTGGTCTACTCACACGATGGAATATTATGCAGCTGTAAGAAGAAATGAAGTCATAAAGCATATGACAACATGGATGAACCTGGAGGACATTATTTTGAGCGAAGCAAGCCAGACAGAAAAGGACAATATTGTATGAATGCATTACTATGAACCAAATATATTGTGTAACATATTGTTTGATTCAAAAAAACTTTTTTATATGTATCCAGTACATTTAATTGAGAAATGTATATATTTATTCAACTGTTTACTTTTTAGTTTTTAATTGTTTATATTTTCAATTATTAAATGTACAAAATAAAGTTAAAAAATTAGAAAAAAAGTATCATGGAGCATGAACCAACTCAAATCTGTCACTTGAAATAACAACAGTACCTTTTTAGCATCTATTCTACCTTATCTGTGCTGAGCCATGTGTTAGATAAAAATACGGACTATTCATTTTTAAGTTGACACCACCAATGTGTGGTGTCATTTCCATTTTACAGATGAAGAAACTAAAGCTCTGCAAGGTCTTACAGCTGCTGAATGCTAAAGGGAGAACTGAACCAGGGTCTGACTGACACTCTTCTCTACACAAAGCTGTCCTCTATCATACTACACTGTTGTAGGTGCTTTGCTTCAAGAACAGGACAACTGTCACTTAAAAACCCAGAGGAACAGAGCATTAAACATGGCTTTTATAAACTCTTCCAGTATAAAGATGAATATCAGAAAACTCACATGAACTAGAACTCTTAAAAACGGTACTGCCACCCTTTAAGTAGTCAGTAATATTAGCATTCTTTCACAGGCTAACTGCAGTCAATTTAAGGAATTTTATCTGTTAGGGACAACTCTCAAGAGTCTTTATTTCCCTTCAGCAAAGTTCTCTGTGGTGATTCTGTCTACCTACCTTCCCACTCTCTGTTTGGACTCTTGGAGGGGCCACAGGGGCTCGTGGAGCTTCTACAATCCAACTCGATCTGCTCTTGCCTCTGCCGCTGCTCTTCCAGGAGCGCAGACTCATGCATCGCTTTGATGTGTCGCTGGTAGAGAGCGTAGCCACTCACTGGGGTTCCCATTGGTATATTACAAGGGGTGCAGGACACCTACCGGGAGGGAAAAAAATCTAAATATGCCAATGGCAATACAGTAATGCTTACCATCTGTTCCAAGTACTGCTTATTTTGGTATTATTACCGGTTGAAGTGATTTTACTGTTTTGTTTTGTTTTTTCCCTCAAATGTGAAAAGGTTTATCTGCAAAGTCTTCTAAAAAAACCTTGATAAAGAGTCTAGCATCCCCTCTGTCAGTCTTTCACAGGTGGTCTCATCTAGAGAGTCTGGGTCACCTGAAGTTCCCATTTTCCTCAAATTCATCGAACAGACACACTGATTTTTTGACATTCAGAATCTGGTTGAGGCAGTGGAGGCTCAAATTGGCTTGGCTGGCCACAGAGGTTCAGGTCCTGACGCAGGGCTCAATTTGACTTTTTTTTTTTTTCTATCAGAGTAATCTTCAAGAATAATTCTTTAAATAGTAGACAATTACTTTCAGAACTGAACATGATAGGAATCACAAAAGTTGTGATAAGAAGAATCAAAATCAGAACTTCCGCCCGATTCAACCTCACAAGGTGAAGCCCCTGTGGCTTACCCCAGGTCCTGCCCTCCTCTCTGTCCTCTCACCAGGCAATCACATCCATTTCTGTGGATTTTAAAGTCACCTACACGTTAGTGATTCATATGTTTCTATTCTCAAGGCCTTTTCTCTAAGTTCCACATTAATATATAAAATTGCCTACCTAACAATCCCCACTTGGATATCTCAAAGGACCTCGAAACTTATATTCAAAACTGAGCTTTTAATTGTCTAACCTCACTGTTTTCCATCTTATAAAATGGAATCTCAGTTGCTTAAGCCAGAACCTGCTAATCATCTCTGACTACACAACCTCCTCTCCTCACACAACCAATTCATTCACACACTGATTTTAGCCAGGACAGAAGAAATTATACATCCCTTCATCAGAAAAGCCATCCCTAACCACCCCCATAAAACATGATCCCCTCTCATTTTCCTTGTCATTGCACCCTATTTATTTCCCTCACAGTATAGAAAGCATTTCCAACAATTTGCAATTATGTATTTACTTGCATATTTTCTGTCTCACCCATTTCATGAAGGAAAGAACCCAAGCTCTTTTGTCCAATACTAAACAAATAGCCGCAACAAGCTCTGGGTTGAATAACTACATGAATACAAAGAGTCATGAGAAAGTAAAGAGATTCAATATCTTTAGAATCTGTTTTCTAAAGACTTCCACAGACAGCGTTTTCCCCTACAATAAGTAAGATTTTTCTGACCCCTAAACCCACACAAATTTTCTTGCCTCCGTGCTTTGGCTTACATGTAAAGATGCTTTTCCTCCTTTGGCAATAAAGCCAAATGAATTGTTGATCCAACCAAGAGATATTTACAATGTGGAGTCTTCTTTAAGTTTCTCAATAAGAAAACTCTCCCTCCTCTGAAACACCCAAGCATTTTTTTACCTTTATAATAGAGCATCACAATTTAATTGATTTTAAAATTTATTATAATTTTTGCCATGACTTATTGTCAAGACCAGTCTCTGAAGTCAGAGACTATGATATATATATATTCTCTACTGCATTCAGAATGCTGTCTTGAACTGAGCAGACACAATAAACGTCCTTTGGAATGAATGAAACAATGAATGAGCAAATAGTTGATGCTTTTTTGTGAGCCATAATCACATATTTAACAACTTTTACCAATTCCTACGAGACAGGAAACACACTTTTATCTTCTGAAATAAAGCAAGAGCTAGAATATAACTCAGTAAAAGAGCAATATCCAAGAATGGAATTCATTACCAAAGGTGAGTCAAACTTGAAGAGATTATTAAGGCAAAATTTAAATAAAACCAGACTTGGAATTGTATGAAGTTAGCCGTAATCTCTTCAATTCTAAAGATTTAAAAGCTCATTATGTATATATTTCACTACTGTTTGATAGCACTTACTGATTTGGTTACCAACAAAAACAGGAATTACAAATATTTATGGTGGGAGTGTTGTATTTCTTTTGTTTCTTACTCAGAAATGAACTTTTCAATCAATCATCATGAAGAACCCATTTAAAAAAGCAACACAGTTCAGTTATGTAAAAGAGTTTTTCTAAAACAAAAACTGCAACAACAACAACAAAGAGGTCTTCCACAAAGTCAGACTCAGGATCTTCTCACTCAACTCCATAAGCTCTAGTATTTCCTAGCCAAGCCCAAAACAGAAGGTTATAAGACAAAACAAAGAAGAACCCAAATAGAGAGCAATCAATGGAGAATGATTTTCTACCTTTTAATCTGAGCTAAAAATCAAGTACCAATTAAAGAAGGTAAGAAAAATGTCTCTGAAGGTCTTTGATTTTCAACTTTACTTTTCTTACTCACACTGAAAACTTACCATTGGTGGGATAACAGCAGCTCGATGCTGAAGCTGCTGCAAGTCCAATGGATTTGGTTTTATTGGGGACGAGACCAGTATAGATCCAGTGGGGTTTAGCAACGAAGGCTTTGAGTCCATAGAAAACATTCTGCGATTGACAATTAAAAAAAGAAATTAATATACTCTCATTTAAGACTTTAAACATGCAATCACCATAATTCCTTTTAATTTAATGTGTATATATGCATGCACACACATATATATCACAGTAACCCTCACAAGGTATTTGAACGGTAAGGAAAAGAGAATCTGTAACACTAATTTTACAGATGAAGAAACAGAAGCATTAACTTATATGCAACCTAATATTAATTTATACACTGAAATTTATCTGAGTTTAGTCATCTACATCTAAACAACAAAACCTTCTGAACAAATGCCATTAGTGGCAACAGAGAACCAACATTCCCACATAGCAACAATATAGTGAATGTGTAGCAGCTGTCTCTTTAAATGGGTGTGTTGTCAGTTCTCCATAGCACCTGCCATCTTACATTCCAGCTGCTCCACTCGTTTATAATACTTACACGAAGTTAGGACACCCAGTATGTGAACTTGAGGAAATTATATACTAGTGTCGTGCTTTATGGGCTTGATCATATTTTCCAATGTTGTCATAGCCATTAGGGGGAAGATGAACATTTAAAAACATATAAATTGATAAGAAAATTAGAAACTCTGAAAGAAAATAATTTATGTAATAATTATATATTACATAAAGGATAATGATGATAATAAAAGATGTAGGAAATTGAAAGTGTTATTTTGATAGTGTTTAGAAGTAAACTGAACTTTAAAGTGTCATTCAGAAACCACCAGAATTTTACAAGGTTATTTCTGAATTTCAAGATTACTGTTATGTTCAACTCTTAAGATGCCTATCCTTTAAGATTACTGCCAGGCTAATTTTTCCTTTATAAATATAATGGCTAAAATCAACAGTGCAAAACACAGATAATCCTTATTTTAGATGAAATGTTTCATTAAAAAATGCTTGAAAAGGGACTATATAGCTTGAATCCATTTATAATATTTACTACAGTTAAGGCTGAGATCATTAAAATAAATTATGGAACACTGTGAGATTGGGATAAAAGAGTGATCTAGATGGTTGAATTCTCTGTAAACCAATGGTTAACTAGGACCCACTATTTTATTTCAATTCTTTTTGATGAAAATCCTAGCATCTACTATATAAAAATCTCTTGAAAAATCCAATATTATAATTCCAGCATCAAATCTCCTTCTAGAGTATTTAAGATATAAAATGTACTGTCCATGGACTGAAAGTACAGAGACACAGGGAAACACTCTGAAAGCTAAACTGTGAATAGAAAGAATTCAGCTATCAGTCGAGGGGCTTATTGGTTTCTTTCTTTTGAAAAAAAAAAGGCAAAAAAGGTAGGGTTTGATTGGGTTTCTGGTGATGCTTTAGTTAATTCATTTCTAGAATTAACACTAATCCAACATTCTCCTGTGATTCTAGGTGATTCCATTTCTTTCAAGGAAGAGGAAATGCCCAGAAAATTAAATATATTAAAAGTGTACCTAATCCAGAAAAATTATTTCCTTTTTTTTACTAAAATTTTTACAAAAACCATAAAGATACAATTTATTTATGTTAGTTTATCTTAAATGAATCTGTATTATTTTAGATTTTAATTTGTATTTTTAAAATTACAAATATGAACAATCTAAAATATTAACTGATCCAAAAAAGTGGTCACTATTATGACCATGGCCTTGTATTTAAATAACGTCTTTAAAGACACTTTCAGAAACACTGATCATGTCTCCCATCTCAGCATTTCCTCCTGTCTATGACGTGCAACAGCAGGCCGTGCTCTTAGATCCTATGCCTCTCACCTCCACAACATCACACTGCTTCCATCACGGGGCACGAGTGAAATCTGTGTCTCTGCTCACAAATTTGTTAGCTGAAAAATCCTTTTTTGTTTTGTGTTTTTACATATGAATATATGTAACAAGTCAGATGTAGAAGAAATTTATAATCTGCTTTATTTTTTAAAAAATGATCACACAATTATTCTTGGGTATTTAAATAGCTGAGGAACACCACAGCCCAGTATTAAAACGATACAGGTTAATTTTTGCCAATATTTACAACAGGAGAAATCTCTGTAGCCAGTACCATCTGTGACTCATTCAACAACAAACAGAGTAAGACCAGGATGATATTTAAGGCACTAGTCCCACCTCTGCCTCTCGGGCTCTCCATCCACCTCTTCATCAGCACTGCACGTGGCACTGGAATCGTTGTCTGACTGGGGCTCAGGCCTTTGGGCAGTCATTTGCTGAGTCACAACCAAATCTTCATCTCTAGGCTCCATCTTCTCGCTGGCTGTCTCCAAGTCCCTTTCTTTGGTATCATCATCACCTTTAGCTGTGCTGTTTTCTGGTACCCTCATTTCAGCATCTGTAGAGTCTGCTTTGGGGGTTCCTGGGAGGTCAAGACCAGAGCTGGCTTCAGCTCTGTGCTCAGGATGATCCACCTCCATGGGCTCTGCTGTTTCAAGCCTGGTGCTGTCACTGGCTGGGGTCTCCACACTTTCACTGTCAGCTGGTTTGGTACCTGGGACTGCTGAGGCAGGAGATATGCTGGGGGCAGTTTCAGTGGTGGACTCGAGCTCAGCCACAGGTTCAGTGTTTCCTCGAGGAGTGGCATTTTCAGTGCTGTCTTCGCTGGGCTTGACAGCTTCAACTGGTGAAGGAGAAGGAGCACTTTCTGTATCAGAACTATTTTCAGCACCTTAAAGATAATGATATAGCATAAAAATCTGATAATGAACATGTGTCAGGTGGTGACAGAGGCCATGCTTAAAAGTGGCTGTTTAGGATAAGTTATATTCCTTGGTGACCTCAGTGAGGTATTAGAGCCTTTGGGAAAGCTAAAGTTCTCTACAGGATGAGAAAGTGAGAGATCAAATTGTCTTGACATTCTGAAATTCAAAGCATAAAAGCTTTTTTAAAAAATTGTTAATTTATTTAAATTTACTGAGATAATTATAGATTTACATGCAGCTCTAAATATAGTGCAATCCTGTGTAAATTTTATCCAGTCTCCCTCAATGGTAGCATTTTGCAAAACTATCATACAATATCATAACCAGGATATTAACAACAAAGCATAAAAGCTTTTAACAATGAAAAATAACTTATATGAAATCTGAAAAACAAAGAAAGATATCAATACCAACCTAAACACAAACCATCCCCATAAATTTTGGTGTTCCCAAACTTTTGGTGTTCCCATTTGTAACACAGCCTGTTTCTGTGCATTTCTTTTTACCCAGGAGAGCTGACACTCTAGAACAACGCTGTCCAAGAGGCACATAAGACGAGTCACATCTGTAATTTTAACTTTTCTGGTGGTCACATTAAAAAAGTAAAAACAGACAGGTAAAATTAATTTTGACAATATATTTAAGTCATTTTACCCAAAATGTTAACATTTCATCATGTAATCAATATTAAAAAAACTATTAATGAAATACTTTACATTTTTTGGTACTAAATCTTCAAAATCTGGTATGTATTTTACATTTTCAGCACGTCTCAATTTGGATTAGCCACATTTCAAGTGCTCAAGGCCATGTGAGTCTAGTGGCTACACACTGGACAGCAAAGCTCTAGAATAGTATTACAAAGAATTTTAATTTAACGTTTAACACGGGTCTTTTACCATATTATTACTATCTTCATAAATGTACTTTGAACACATTTGGCCTCTTTCCCTGGATATTTAAAAGGAATCACAAACTCAATATGTCCTACCCTGGTCTTGCGACCAACCCTCCCAAATCAGGTTCTTTCCTAGTGTTTCCTATTAATTAAATAAACCAGAAACCTAAGAGTCATCTTTAAACTCTCCTCTCATTTAGCCACATATTCTCCCTTGACAAGACTCATCGATTTTCTCTTTTAAAATGTACCTTGAATCTATCCACTCTGTTCAACTTCATAACTGTCAATCTAGTTCAAAACAACTCTTCCTCTCACCTTCTGCTTCAGACCATTCTCTCCACCAAAGCCAAAGTGGTCTTTAAAAAAGTCTTATCAAAACACATACATACCCCATTTCAATAGAATCCCATCACTCTGAGGATAAAGTTACTCTGGCCTAAAGGCCCTGCATGGTGGCCATGCTGTCCCCTCCAACTCTACCTGGCCCCTCGCTCCAGTCACTCTGGGCTTTTTAGCTGGTGAGTGCCCCATGCATCTTCTTACCATATAGACTTTGCACGTGCTGTTTACTCTTGCTGGGAGGTTCTTTTACCTCCTTCTCCTTTGAATATCAGCTCGAACATCACTTACTCAAAAAATGCCTTCTATGATTTCCTTTAACAAAGTCAAATTTTGCTATTACAGCTCTTTTGGCACATGCACTGGTTATCGTTAAAATTTTACATTTATTCACAATTATGTGATGCATGGCTGTTGCTCCACTAGGCTACAGACACCAGAAGGGCCAAGATAATCTATTTACTAACTATTTAATTCCCAGTGCCAAGCACTGTGCCTGGCACACAAGAGACTTTCAATATTGGCTGAATTATAAAGTAAATGAAGTTGGGAATATACTTTAAATTTACTTAACCTTTCCTCCATTAGTGGATCCTTGGGCCAGTACCAATTTGCCACTGTTTTAAAGAGTATGCAACATTGAGATCCTTCCCAATTATATAATATAGGTTATTTCCTTAAACTGGACTTCAAGGCAACACAGAAATTTTTATCTCCCTAAAATTAATATACACACTTAATATACTTCCAATCAGAATCCCAAGAAAACGTCTTTGAAACTTAAAGTTTATATGGACAAAAAAGTCCCTGAGAAAAATCTATGAAAAGTAGTAGAGCAAGGGAAGACTTGCCTTCCAGAAGACTCAGAGCTTCTATAAGGCCACTGAATTAAAACATAGTTGGAACTGCCATCATGACAGACAAAATAGATCAGTGATACAGATGACAATGTCTAGGAACAGACCCTAAAGTAAATGGGAAATTAATATATATCAAAGGCAATATTTAAAATCATTGCATAAAGTATGATTTAGGTTCATGATTGGGATGAAAAATGTGGGCCACAAATTTATACTGTACAGAAAATAACTCCAGACTGATAAAGATTAAATTAGAAGATAACTTAGGACAAGATTTATATAACCTGAGGAGGTATATAGAACTATCTGAGGCAAAAGAGGAAACTCCGAAGCTATAAAGCTATAAAAAGTTTGTTTGTATGAAAAATAAAAACTTAAATGGCCATCTCAGAAAAATATTTTTAACATTTGATATACTATTTTTAAAACCCTACAAATTCATTCTTTCATTCATACAAGCATGTACTGAAGGTCTACTACGTGCAAGGTGAGGTGTGAGCAGGGACAAATCAAAGTATATGCCTTCATGGAGCTGACAGTCTAGAGGGAAACAGACAATGAACAATGAATACATGATCTATCAGGTGGTATTAAGGAAAGGGGCACATCTTGGGGCTGAGTGTTCCAGGAAGAGGGATTAGCAAGAGCAAAAGGCTCTGCAGAGGGGGTTGGTTTGCTCAGGGAACAACAAAGAGGGCCATGTGCTGGGTGCAAAGGAGCAAGTAAAATGGCTGGGAGAAAGTCACATAGGTACAAAGGACTGCTCATGGAGGGCTGTCTGGTCACAAGAAGGACTTTGGCTTTTAATCTGCATGACATAAACTCTTACAGGATTTGGAGTAGAGGTGAAACAAAGTCTGATTTACAATTTAAAAGGATCTCTCTGGCTCCTGTGTGGAAGGAAAAAATATAATGGAGCAAGGAGACCAATCAAGAGGCTACTGCAGTGAAGGTGACAATGGCTTGGAACCAGGGGAGAAGCAATGCAGACAGAAAGAAGTGACTGGATTCTAAATATTACATCTAAGGAAAAGCAGGACAAGATTTGCTGACGGACCATGTGAGATATGAGAGCATTACCAAAGGACCATTTAAGGACACTAGGAGAGACTAGAGGGAAAAGCAGGTTGTAGTGGTGGGGAAAACAAAAGAGTTTCCTTTGGATGTTATATTTGGATGGCTACTAGGCATCCCAATGGAAATATGAAGTAGGCTGTTAGATGTCTGAGCCAGGAGTTAAGATGAAAGTTCAAGTCTCAAGAACAAAAGCAAAATCAAAACAGAAAACAAACAAAAAGTGAGAACAGTATCTAACAGGGAGTAAGGTCTTAAAATATGGTAGCAATTACTGTCAGTGAAAGGTGCTACCAAAACACTGAGAGGCTAACAAAAAGCCTGATGTAAGCTTCATTTCTATTCATGTAGTGATGGAAAGTCCCCCAAATCCAAGGGCAAATTGGCAAATCATTTATTTTCAAAACATAAGACGACAAGTTAGTGATTATGCAGCAGATATCATTTGACGTAAGCACTTTTTCAATTATCATCTTCTCTATGCCAAAAAAAGGGAAGGACTATTTCTGAGGCATAATGTTTCACCAAGCACCAGTCAAAGGTGAGTGTCTTCTTTTTTTAAAAAACAAACAAAACTTAAAGAATGATTTAGAACAAGAGTCAAATCTAAATTTTGGTAAAGCTTTTTTACTTCAAACTTCTAACCAGGAAAGGGATTCATGTAGAGAGGTTTAATTTTAGGAAAATGGACATCTCTCTTCAGCAGTTGCCATCCATCTCCCATTGACAAGAGCCTTGCCACACAACAAGCAGTGCATCTTTTGTGTCTCATTAAGTTTAGTAATAATGGTGAAATCATAGGTCAAGGAAACTTCATTGTGCACTCTTTTTTCTTTTCTTTTTTTTAGGAGGTACTGAGAATTGAACCTGGGACCTCATACATGGGAAGCAGGCACTCAACCACTGAGCTACACCCACTCCCCTGTACATTCTTTCCTAAGAATGTTAAAGGTAAGACAGTTAAAGCCAAGTTAAGGGAAGCGGATGTGACTCAAGGGCTATGGAGGGTCCCGGGTTTGGTTCCCAGGGCCACCTGGTAAAAGCGAGCTGGCCCGCACGGAGAGCTGGCCCACACAGAGAGCTGGCGCAACAAAAAAAGAGACACAGAGGAGAGACAGTGAGAGACACAACAAACCAGGGAGCTAAGGTGGCTCAAGTAATTGAGTGCCTGTCTCCCACATCAGAAGGTCCCGGAATCAGCTCCTGGTGCCTCCTAAAGAGAAGATGAGAAGAGAAGATAAGCAGACACAGAAGAACATACAGCGAATGGACACAGAGAGCAGACAGCAAGTGTAAGCGGCAGGGGGATAAATAAATAAAATAAATATATTTTTTTAAAAAGCTAAGTTAAAAGGTAATGAAGCACCAATGTTCATAGCACATTATCCACTACAGCCAAAAGGTAGAAGCAACCCAAATATCCATCAGCAGATGAATGGATAAACACAATGTGTTATAACCACTCAATGAATTATTACTCAGCCTTAAACAGGAATGAAGTTCTGATACATGCCACTGCATGGATGAACCTTGAAGACAGCATATTGAGTCATTAAGTCAGACAAAAAGAGACAGATAGTGTATGAATCCACTTAATATGAAGCAGTGTATGAATCCACTTAATATGAAGCAGCTAGAATATGCAAATTCATAGACAGAAAGTAGAGTACAGCTTACCAGAGGTAGGGGAAATGGGCAATGGGGAGTTGAGGTACAATGGGCGTAGGATTTCTCTTTGGGGTGATGGGAAAGTCCTGGTAATGGGTGGAGGTAAGGGTAGTACAATATTGTGAATGTGATTAATTCCACTGAATGGTATGCTTTGGAGTGGCTGTGATGGGAAAGTTCATGTTATATACATGTTTCCGCAATTTAAAAAAAAAACTGATGAAAAGACAAATGGCAATTAAACATACTGCATGATCTTGGACTGGATCTAACAATGAAGGAAAACAGGCCTAAAAGAACATTATTGCTACATATGAAAAAACTGGAGTACAGATTATAAGCTTTATACCATGTTAAATTTCCTGAACTTGATACCTGCACTTAAGGGGACTGTATAAGTGATTATCATTCTTAGGAAATGTACAGGGGAAGTATTATAAGTTCAGAAAGCATGATATATACAACTCAAATGTTTAGTAAATAGATAGGTAGAAAAATGGATGGACAGAGACAGATAGAATGATAGGGCAAATGTGGTAAAATGGTAAAACTGGTGGGACCAGGTATCTGGGTGAGAGGTACGTTAGAATTCTCTGTATGGGTTTTGTATTATTTTTGCAACTGTCCTGTAAGAATGAAATTATTTCAAAATTAAAAATTAAAAAAAATGTTTAAGGAAAAAAAGGTAATGAAGACAAGATGCCACATTATAGAAAACTACTCTAGATGTAACAACACAATCTCATGCATAACTGACCATGCATGATGTGACAATGCTAACCTATAACTGAACAGGTGGAAAGTACCTAAATATCATACTTGGCAATTTGAAAAAAAATTCACACTAAGTCTAAGTAACAGGAATAAAAGGGAAAAAAGGTCATTTTTTCAGTTGTTGGTTTTGAGAACCTATTAACCCATCCATGGATAGGCTTTTGTATTCTGAAATAAATCTACAACTAATAATTAAACTCGGGTTTCCAGGAAATAGCAGCTACCTGACATAAACACTTTAAAAGTAACAAACTCTGAGGACTTCTTTAGAAGTACCATAAGCATACCACATTGCCATTTTCTGCATCGCTAGTATATTACACTCACTAGTGTGAGCTTTCTCTAACATTCTCATCTTTTTGTTTAGAACACCAACCTCAGTCTTCACTAAAACCTCACAGAAAAAACTGTACTTATTGTTCATAAGCCAATCCATATTTCAGAAACACTGCTTATTCAAAATTATACTAAAAGTTCTAGCCAGAGTAATAAGGCAAGAAAAAGAAATAAAAGGCATCAAAATTGGAAATACTTGAAGTAAAACTATCTCTATTCACAGAAGAAATGATCCTATATATACAGAAAATCCTGAAAAATCCATAACAAAGTGACCAGAGCTAATATACAAATTCAGCAAAGAGAAAGAAAACAAAATCAACGAACAAAATGTATTTTATTTCTATACACTAGCAATAAACAACCCAAGGAGGAAATTAAGAAAACCATTCCATTTACTATAGCATCAAAAATAATAAAATACTGATATATGCAACTGACTCTTAATAGTTCAGAAAACAGACAGGTAGGTGATAGATGAATTGATGGATGGATAGATAGATAGACTGATAGACAGAGGGAATGTTATAGAAAATGTGGCAAAATGTTAAAATTGGTGGAGCTGGATATCTGGGGACAGGCAGAAGTGGGGGTAGGATGGGGACATGTTCTCAGCTAAGGGGTTCATTTTTTTTTTGCAACTGTAAGTATTTTTTATACTGTAAGTATGAAATTATTTCAAAATAAAAAGCTAAAAGATAAAATATTTTTTAAAAAGCAGAATATATAAAAAAAGAATAAAATACTGAGGAATAAATTTAACCATGGAGATGCCAAGACTTGTATACTGAAAACTAAAAAACATTGCTGAAAGAAATTAAAGGAGACAGTGAACCCCTGGCCTGGCACTTTGTTAAGGCCACTCCCTCCATCTGTGCACTGGAACCTCTCTTATACTTTTCTTCCTATATTTGCCAATAACTTCTTTCTCTCTGCTGACAAAATGGCTGAAGTTCCTCATTAAAAAAATAAAATAAAATAAATAAATAAATAAATAAATAAATGGGACTTAGATAAATGGAAAGACATCCCCTGTTCAAAGATTGGATAATTTGATAGTAAGATGACAAAACTACCCAAAAGGCTACAAAAATATCTTATGCAATCCCTATCAAAAGCCCAAGGGCATTTTTTTTTTTTTTTTACTCCATGCATAGTAAAATTCATATGGAATTTTAGGGAATCCAGAGTTGCCAAAGCCATCTTGAAAAAGAGGAATAAAGGTGGAGGATTCAGATTCGCAAATTTCAAAACTTACCACATTTCTGCAATAATCAAGATAGCATG
Source organism: Cabassous unicinctus (assembly GCA_029593785.1). Classification (NCBI taxonomy): domain Eukaryota; kingdom Metazoa; phylum Chordata; class Mammalia; order Cingulata; family Chlamyphoridae; genus Cabassous; species Cabassous unicinctus. The sequence goes on along the minus strand of JAQZBX010073522.1, from coordinate 169 downwards.
GTACTGGCATAAGGACAGATATATAGACCTATGGAAAAGAATTCAGAGTCCCCAAATAAACCCTCACATCTACTGTCAACTGATTTTAGACACAGGTGCCAAGACACTCAGTGGGGTTTCAAAAGAATAGTCTCTTTAATTAATGGTCCTGGCAAATTAGATATCCACA
>JAQZBX010073521.1:0-14868 GCA_029593785.1 Cabassous unicinctus | reverse complement strand
TGGCTCCTCTGCCACATGACAAGGCACATTGTGGCATCTGCTGGTCTCTCCCATCTATTCTGGGTTTCATTGCTTTCAGCACCTTGTTTCCATGACTTTTTCTCTCTCCGAATTCATCCCATTTATGAAGGACTCCAGTAAGAGGATTAAGATCCATCTTGAATGAAGTGTTTGTAATTTGAAGTATCTTCATCAAAACATACTACTTAAAATGGGTTTACATCCATAGGAATGGATTAGATTTAAGAATATGTTTTTCTGGTGTATATAGAGTTTCAAACCACAGTACAGATAGTACAGATAGTACAGTAGGTACTATCACTTTTCTGATTTTACTGCTGATTATCAGCCATAAGTTTAATTGTTTTGCTCAAAATCTACTGTTTGTAAGTGAGAGTTAGGATTTGAATTCAAGCACCATATCTTCAGATCCTGGGTTCTTAAATATTATACCACACTATCCACACCACAATGAAATGATGATGATTGTTTTGAATGTACCCAAAGCTTAGTACAAAATATGGCACGAATCAGGAATAAAATACATAATAGGTATACAGTGTTGTAGTTTGCAAGAGTTCCTCTCAGAGTCTATCTTGGCAGCCATACACATTACCTTAAACCATACTTAGTCTCTAAATAAAAATAATAACATATATATATATTTCCAACTTACAATACTCAATTGTTAGACGAACAAATGGAAATGCACTCAATCCTTCCAGAATAGGATGCAACCCTTAGGTAATATTCACCCTTAAACTTGACATCCTTAAATCCTATGACATGAAACTAATACAACTTATGTTATATGATAAGGGGAAATGATAGAGAAGAAAACCTAGATATTTGTTTTATGTACATATACAAACATATTCATAACAAAACAAGGAAGAAATATTCAAGACCATTAAAGTTCTCTTTTCTTTAACTGATCTTGTGGTTTGAAGTTTATATGTATCCCTACCTTCTTCCACTACCCTTTCCATGTTCCCTTTGACCTCAGCAAGAAGCTCAGCTGGCTGTGGTTCTTTGCCTGGTGGGGTGACCTAAACTTTCATTCCTAAAGATTGTGGGCCATTGTTTGTCCTGACTGAATTGGGTTGTTGCAATTTTCCATTGATTTAATCACAAGGCATGGTAGTATGAAGAGATGCCTTAGGGGATCTCCTGTATTTCTTTACTTCCCCTGTGTAGGTTAGGTGCAGTCTTATTTCCCCTTGATAGGATCTATTCTCCAAGACAGTACAGTAATTCCCTTCTTTGCCTGTTAGTTCAGAACCATGAGGAGCACAAAGTAACCAGAAGGCAGTCTTAACTTCCAGTTCAATGGAATCGTTTTTGTGTTCCCTAAATTGTTTTGTGTTCACTCCTCCTTTTGGAATTAAGACCTGTAGACCAGCAGAGCTTAAGGTTGCTGGGGCAGGAAGCAAAAATTTTCCCTGTGGATCACGAGGGGTAATAGTGTATGGTGCCATTCCCATTTATACCCCTTGATTCTTGGGCCCGCGTATCCTGGCTATGGGAGAAACAGCACCAAAGAGTGGACCCTCATTTAGAGCATACACATCTTCCTGGAAAACAGTGCCCCAGCCCTGCAAGGTATTGCTACCTATTGGTGCCATAATTGAGTCTTCAAAAGGCCATTCCACTGTTCAGAAGATCTAGTGGCTTTAGGATAATGGGGAATATGTTAAGACCAGTGAATTCCATGAGCGTGTGCCCAATCCCCACACATCATTTGCTGTGAAGTGGGTTCCTTGATCAGAATCAATGCTGTTTGGAATACCATAGCAGTGATTTGACATTTGGTAAGTCCACTGATGGTAGGTTTAAAAGAAGCATCATGCGCAGGGAATGCAAAACCATAGTCAGTGTATGTGTCTATTCCAGTTAGAACAAATCAATGGCCCTTCCATGATGGAAGTGATCCAATATAATCAACCTGCCACCAGGTAGCAGGCTGACCACTTCAGGGAAATTGTACCATATCAGGGCCTGAGTGTGTGTCTTTGCTGCCAGCAGATTGGTTACTCAGCAGCGACTGTAGCCAAGTCAGCTTTGGTGAGGCAAAGTCCATGGTGCTGAGCTCATGAATAACCTTCATCACTACCAAAATGGCCACTTTGTTCATGAGCCCATTGGGCAATGACAGGAGTGGCTGGGGAAAGAGACTGAGTGCTAGCCATAGAATGGGTCATCTTATGCACTTGATTATTGAAATCTTCCTCTGCTGAAGTCACACTTTGATGAACATTCACATGAGACAAATATTTTCATGTTTTTAGACCACTCAGAAAGGTCTACCTATGTACCTCTTCCCCAGACAGAACAGATTTTCCAATCATGTTCCTTCTAAGTCCTTAACCATCCAGCCAAACTATTGGCAGCAGTCTATGAATCAGTGTACAAATGCACCTCCAGACATTTCTCTTTCCAAGAAATTTAACCACCAGGAGCACTGCTCAAAGTTCTGCCCACTGAAAAGATTTGTCTTCACCACTGGCCTTTAAAGTATCCCAGGAAGGGGCTGCAGTACTATAGCTGTCCACTTTCAGCTGGTCACTCCATATCATGCAGAACCATCTGGAAACCAGGCCCAAGTTTTCTCTTCCTCAGTGGACTGACTGTAAGGAACACCCCACAAGATGATAGATGTGGGCTGGGAAAGAGAAGGTGGTGTGGCAAGAGTGGTGACCATGGGCATATAGGCCACTTCTTCACATAACTTACTTATGCCTTAGGACCTGCTCAAGCCACTTTATGATGGAATGGTCCTGTGCAGGCCCAACTTTATGGTTTCCTGAGTCACGAAATATTCAGCTAATGATAAGCAAAACTCAGGTCTTCATGGTAACTTGGTGGCCCATGGTGAAGCATTCAGTCTCTACTAAGTCTCTACTAAGGCCCAGTAGCAGGCCAAAAACTGTTTCTCAAAAGGAGATTCATCATCTGCAGAGGATAGCAGGGCTTTGATCCAAAGTACCAAAGGTCTGCATTGTGATTCTCCTATAGGGACCTGCCAAAGTCTCCAGACAGGATCTCTATTTGCCACTGTCATTTCCAGCAGCACCATTGCATCTGCTGGATCATATGGCCCAAGTGGCAGTGCAACGTGCATGGCAACCTGGAACTATTGCAGAGCCTCCTCTTGTTCGGGTCACCACTCAAAACTAGTAGCTTTTCTGGTCATTCAGTAAATGGCCTGATGTAGCACACCCAAATGAGGAATGTGTTGTCTCCAAAATCTAAAGAGGCCAAGTAAGCGTTGTGTCCCTTTTTTAGTAATAGGAGGGGCCAGATGTAACAGCCGATCCTTCAGTTTAGAAAGGATATCTTGACATGCCTAACACCACTGGAAACCTAGATATTCTACTGAGTTGGAAGGCACCTATATTTTGTTGGATTTTTTCCCCAACCTCTCTCATACAAAAGCCTTACCAATAAGTTTAGAGTAATTGCTACTTCTTGCTCACTAGGTCCAATCAGCATGATATCATTAATATAAGGGACCGGTGTGATGTCTTGTGCAAGGGAGACATGATCATGTTTCCTGCAGAGAATATTGTGACATAAAGCTGGAACATTGAAATACTGTTTCTGATGGTCCTTACTAATGGCAATTGAGAAAAAAAGCATGTGCCAGCTAAATAGCTGCATACCAAGTACCATGGGATGTTTTGATTTGCCCAAGCAATGATAGTACATTTGGAGCAACAGCTGCAATTGGAGTCACCACCTGGTTAAGTTTAATCAGCTGTCATCCTCCAAGATCCATCTGTTTTCTGCACAAGCCAAAGAGGAAAGTGGAATGGGGTTGTGGTGGGGCTGACCTCTCCTGCATCCTTCAAATCCTTGATGGTGGCACTGATCTCTGCAATCCTTCCAAGAACTGGTATTGCAGTGCTTTTTATTTAATTGATTTTATTAATACATATTAACAAAATATAAAATTCATCCAAAGTGTACAATCAATGGGTATTTGGTATAAGCACATAGTTGTGCATGAAAATGGTCTAATAATGATTGAAATGATTGGTATTCCTTTTGATTTACTATTTTGCTAGATAGGGGCAGTTTAGTGACTTCCACTTGGCCTTTCCTACCATAATAGCCTTTCCTGCAAAGTCTGGGATCCAATGTGGAGATTCTCCTGGTTTATGAGAATGTGTATTCCAATTATGCCTTCTGTAACTGGGGAAATAACCACAGAATGGGTCCAAGGACCCACTGTGAGACAGACCTGAGCTTAAACTCCATCAATCACCTGACCTCCATAAGCCCCTACTCTGACTGGTGGACCTCAGTGTTGTTTGGGTCTCCTGGATTAATGTCACTTCTAAGGCTGTGTCTAAAACCCCAAAATGTCTGACCATTTCCTTTTCCCCAATGACAGTTACTCTGGTCAAAATCTCTTTTGGGAGAGCTGCGAGGTATTTTAACAGTATAACTTTTTGTGAGTGTAACAGTATCCTTCCTCAAGGGGACCTTGCCTACCCCTCATTCAAGGCACTCTGAGTATGTAAATTGTCTAAAATCTGTGAATTGTTTAAAGGGTTGTGACTCTCTGTTTCTGTAATTCAAGTTAGGGTTTTGTTCACTCAATCCAGAACTCTTTTCCTTTTACAGATCAAGTAGGAATCTAATACACTGCCCATATATTTTACTGCTAGTTACCCCATGTTCTGTTAGCCAAAGGCAGAGGTCTATGTGACTCAGACTCTTTTGATTGCTGCTTTGAGTCCGCATTTCATTGTGGTAGTCACACAACTTTGTCTTTGGTGATTAAGTGCTTCTACTTGGCTTCTGCCAACCCGGGATCTGATCATCCCAATAGTGTTTAAGAATTCTAGTTCTGTGACAGAAGTTCCAACAGTAATATCTGACTTACAGAGAAGAGCAACCACAGAGCTCTTCAGGGAAGATGGAGTTAGTCTCACAAATTTATTCCCTACAGACCTGATTAAAGGTGTGTCCTCTGGACATTCCTGGGGTGTGTGGGCAGATCTTAAATGGTAAATCCATTCTAGCATTCCAGTCTCTCTAAGCTTTTGGATCACCTCATCTACGGTATATCAGGGTAAATTGGCATCTCAACCTCAGGCATGATAGGCCATCTTTTGGTCCATGTTTCAGCCAGCCACCTGAACAAACTGTTAGAGCCCTTTCTAGCCCCTTGAGCTACAATACTGAATCCAACTTTGAATCTCTGCTTAGTGTGCCTATATCAATAAATTCAGCTTAGTCCAACTTTATATTCCGTCCACCATTATCCCATCCCTTAATATCTATTCCCATACATATTCCTCTATTTCTATCTACAGAAATTAGAAAGTGCATGCAGATCTTTTAGAGCATAGCATACCTCCTCATGGGTCACACTTTGTACTTCACGTTTGGTGGCTTCTTGTGACTTTAGTCTAGTTATAGGTCTGCAAGAAAAGAGAGGGGTGGTGGAGGTGGACAAAGAGAAGCATTAGAAGTGTCTTGCAAGCCAATTATATCAGGGCATTCCCTTCCAGGTTCCTCTGGTGAGACAAGATTAATCTCTTCAGGTGGGGACTGGGTGGCAGTTTCCTCAGGGCAGGGTGGAAGTTGAGACTTCTTTGGGCAAGCTAGAGATTGGGCAGTGCAGGCTTGAGCTTAGGTGGTACCCTCCTCAAGGCAGGTAGCAAGTTGGGACTCCTTGGGGTAGGCTAGAGGTTGGGTGGTACAAGCTTGACATTGGGTGGTCTCTCAGGGTTAACCATTACAGGGTTATCTGGCAAAGTCTCAGTAGAATTTAAAGTTTCAATGTTCCCACTGCCATCATATGTCTCCATCCCAATCCTCAGATTCCACTCCTTTCCTATCAATGCCCTCACTTTAACAATAGACACAGGTCAAGATTGAGACTTTAGCTTCCATTGTAACTCTGCTACCTGTAGAATGAGCCTCTGAGTCTGGTTTTCAGAGATCTCAAGTCTGTGGCAACACAAAACAAGATTTTCTTTCAGAGTGCACACAGAAACGTTCACATCACTAATGCAGACCTTAAAATGCAAATTTGAAGCCCTCAGCTAGTCCCTTTCTTTTGTAACTGTATCCAGCATATTTAGGAACAGCCAACCAAAATCATTGTCCCTTTTCAATTCACAAAACTCTGTTAAGGTGTTAAAAACACAGTCACCTAGGTCCTTCCCTTCTATAACCATGGAAACAGTCATCTCCAGTGATGATATTTTACTTATCTCTATTGCCAACTCATGCCATGGACTGTCAGTGGCCTTTTGATTATTGGAAACAGAGTCATTAGTGCCCTTGAATCTAATCAGATAGAGATCCAATTGCAAAAATCCCAGAAACAATTCAGAAATCCTATTTTTAAGATTCTGTTTCCCAAGAACCATTCCCGATATCAAGCTGTATTAGTCAAGGTTCCCTAGGGCAGCAGAACCGACAGGAGATATCAGTACATAGTATGAGATTTTAGGAAATTGTCTCATATGACTGTTGTGATGCACAAGTCCAAATTCCTTAAGGCAGGCTGCAAGCCAGGGACTCAGATGACGGTCCTTGTTGAATTTCCTTGGAGATTCTGGCTATCTGAAGTTTGAGAAGGGGATTCTCTCTCTGAATGCTGAAATCTCTTCTGCTTTTAAGGGCTTCAACTTATTGGATGAGTCATCACTCATTGCGCATGGAAATCTCCTCAGCTGATTGTAGATGTAACTAGCCGTCTATGCAATTAACTCACTGATGATTAAAGTCCCTGAAATATTCTTGTATTACAGCTGGCCCAAGGCTTGCTTGACTAAACAACTTGGCACTATTACCTGGCCGAGCTGACACATTAGCCTAACTGTCACACACTCCCTACTGTTGTCCCTTGAATTGATATAATATCTTCTTTGCATTGCTGCAAAAATGTTACAATGTTACTGTTAAGTATAATCCATAAATTACATTAGTTGTAATTTTCCCATGTATCACTATATTCTTAACACTTTGTAAAATAACATTCTTATATTTATACTATTAACCAAAATCTTCATCCACCACTGAAATTACTGTTTCACTAGATTATTCACTAGATTTTTCTCTAGCTTTCTTTTAATTGACATTTACATCCAAAAACTTTCCCTTTCAGCCACAATCCCATTTAAAAATCAGTAGTGTAAGTTATATTCACTATAATGTGTTACCATTAACTCTATTCATTTCCACACTTTTAAAAATAAACCTTATTAAAAATTCTACATACATTAAGCATCAGATTCCATTCTCAACCCACATTTTTTCTCCTAGTAACCTACACTTTACTGTTTCACTCTGTGAGTTTACTCATCATATTTAGTTCATATTAGTGAGAACATAAAATATTTGTACTTTTGTGTCTGGCTTATTTCACTCAACATGATATCTTCAAGGTCATCCATGTTGTCATATGCATTCCGATTTCAAGTAAATTAATAATGTGATTACTAGTAGTAATGAATTATTAGAAATAATATTAATAAACTTATTAGTAATGTGGTGGCCAGCAATCAGGACCCTGGTGTAAGTTTCCATTCCCTGCTTTGCTCTGAGACAAGCCTGGGGTGTTTTCTGCCCCAGTGCCTGAGACTCTGGAAGTTCCCTGGTAACCCCCAACAGATCCAGGGGAAGGAGCTGCCATCACCACACTGGGGGTGACCACAGCTGGGAGATATGAGGGAATGGGGGTTGGCTTCAGAGATGTGAGCAAGGCTGTCATTAAGGTGGGGTGAGTAGGGGGGATAACTGAGGTACTCAAAATCTAAAGGGATGCGACAAAACTCCATAATCAAGAAAAAATACTTGTAATATTTAAAAGAAATAAAAACCAATGTAAAAATCCACGGTGCACAAATAGCAAAATCTTAAATAAAGACATGATCAGGATTACTGATTTTTTCTTTTTGTTTTAGACTCCAATATAAATCTTCATGTCAATTTTATACTTAAATTTTTTATTCAACCATTTTTAAAAATTTGCATTAAAATATTATATATCTTCTTATTGATTTTTTTTGGCATCCCCCCCCTCCCCTTAAATGTTGCGCCCAAGGGGAGTGTATCATTACCCTTACCCCTGGTCTCTGTTTTTTTGGAAATGGGGTCTGTGGGGTCAGCCAGGAAGAGCAGGGAGTGAAATGTTTGGGAGCCCAAAGAAAGGGCTCATAGGTGGATGGATTGCTCTGAGCTGCGCAGTTGGCGGGAAGGGGTGGGACTAGCTGTGTACCCTTGAAGGAGGGGGCACCCGGGGCGCGAGGGGCGCGAGGGGGCGAACACTCTTCGGGTACTTCCTCCAGCTGGTTACTTAGGTAATGGGTCGATGCCTTGGGTGGCCTGCGCCAGGCCACAAACCTGCTCTCGGGCGCTGGCGGTTGGAGAGGGTGTTGTCGCGAGGCGCTGCGCCCAGGTCGACGCGCGCCCCTCAGCTTTGATGGCGACGGTTGTGAGGCTTGAATGGTGAGTTTTCTGGCGGTCCCCGCCCTCCTTCCTCCTGCCCTATTCTCGGAGCTCTGGCTCTTTCTTTCCTGGCTTCCCTCCGGGGCTGTCCCGCTGGCAGCGCAAGGTTCCCAGAGCCTGAAAGTGTCTCCCCTATCCCCCAATAAAACTAAAAACAAAGCAAGCAAACAAACAACAACAAGAAAAACCCACTAGAGAGGTAAGGTTGAATTTTAACTTTTTTTGGGGGGGTTGTAGTTTAGTGGTTGAACGGAGACACAGTCAACCTTGGTTAGGCAAATGACTTGACTTCCGTCTCATGTAATGTTGGACTTAAGTCCATAGATTTTTTTTTTTTTTAATCGAGATAAAATTCACAGAACGTATAATTCACCATTTTAACCGGTTTCAAGCGTACAGTTCTGACTTTGAATACACTCGCAGTGTTGTGCAGCCATCACCACTATTTAATTCCAGAATATTTTCACCATCTAAAATGAAACCTGGTACCCCAGTAAGCAGTCACTCCCCATTCACTTTGCCTTTCAGACTCTGGCAACCACTTATCTACTTCCTGTCTCTATGGATTTGCCTCTTTTAAACGTTTCATATAAACGGAATCATGCAATATATAACCTTTTGTGCCTGGCTTCTTTCACTTCAAGGTTCATGTGTTTTGTAGCATGCATCTATCCTTCATTCCTTTATATATATGGCTGCATAATGGTCTATTGTGTGGATATCCTACATGTGTTTAGTCATTGTCCAATTGCTGGACATTTGGGTTGTTTGCACATTTTAGCTATTAGGAATAATGTTGCTATGAGCATTTGTGTACATGTTTTTGAGTGGAGAGATGTTTTCTATTCTATTGGGTAAATACTAAGGAGTAGAATTACTGGATCAATGGTGATCTATATTTAGCTGTTTAAGGAGCTGCCAAAATGTTGCCGCAATACTGCACCATTTTACCTTCCCACCAGCAGTGTAAGAGGGTTGCAATTTCCCCATATCTTTGCCACAAATATTATAGCCGTCTGTGACAGTTTGAATTTTGTGAGTCCCAGAAAAAGATTACATTCTTAAACTAATCCATTCCTGTGAGTGTGGAGCCCTTTGATTGCATTAAATTCAGTTGCTGGGACTTTGATTAGAATACTTGATAAGATCACGTTAGGGCTTTTGTTAGACTATGTCAGAGAGGAGTAAGCCAGCTTGGGTCTCAGGTCTCTTGCTGGGTCTGGTATGAACTGAGACACACACAGAAAAAAGGGAACTCTGCCATTTTGGCCTGGCCATGTGTGAGAGAGGACTCAAGGGTCACTAGCATCTGAGATTGAGAGATGAGGCCAGCAAAGAGATTAGCTCTTTGCTTGATTGCTATGTGGCAAGACACTGGGATTACCAGTAGCTGACTTTGGTGAGAAAGATTCTATCATGGTGACTTGATTTGGACATTTCATGGCCTTGCAACTGTAACCTTTTACGAGAATAAATTTCTCATTATAAAAGCTGACCCATTTGTGGTACTTTGCAATGGCAGCCCTGTGGCAGACTAAGACACAACCCTAGTATTAAGTGGTATCTTGTGGTTTTGTTGTACACTTCTGTCATGACTGATGCTGAGCATCTTTTTCATGTACTTATTTCCCGATTGTATATCATCTTTAGAGAAATATCTATTCCAGTTTGTTGCCCATTTTTAAATTGGGTTCTTTGTCTTTTTGCTGGTGAATTGTAGGAATATACTAGTGTATCTATATGCAGTGTAAGGATATTAGATCCTTATCAGATATATGATGTGCACATATTTTCTCCCATTCTGTAAGTTGTTGTTTCACTTTATTGAGTGTTCTTTGATGCACAAAAATTTAATTTTGATGAAGTCCAAATTACCTATATTTTATTTTGTTCTTTTGAATCCATTACCTAATACAAAGTAATAAATACAAGGTAAAGAATATTTACCCCTATGTTTTCTTCTAAGAGTGGAATAGTTTTAGCTTACATTTAGTTCTTTGATCCATTTTGAGTAAATTTTTGTATATGGTATGAGGTAAGGGTCCAACTTCATTCTTTGGCATGTAGCTATCCAGTTTTCCCAGCATTATTTGATAAAAGACTATTCTTTTTCCCTGTTGAATGGTCTTGGAGCCCTTATCAAGAGCCCATTGAAGGAAGCGAATGTGGCTCAAGCAATTGGGCTTCCATCTACCATATGGGAGGACCTGGGTTCAATCTGCACAGTGAGCCAGATTCCCACAGGGAGCAACGCAGCAAGATGATGATGTAACAAAAAGAAAGACACAGGGGAGAGTCAAGGCGAGACACTACAGAAACCAGGAACTGAGGTGGCCCAAGCAATAGGGTACCTCTCTCCCACATCGGAGGTCTCCAGGATCGAATCCCGGTGAAACCTAGAGGAGAAAAATGAGAAGAGAAGACAAAAAGAAAACAGGCACAGAAGATCACACAGCGAATGGACACAGATAGCAAAAACAGTGTGGGGGGGGCGGGGGTGGAGGAGAGGAAGAGTCCATTGAGTATAGATGTATGGATTTGTTTATGAATTCTTAATTCTATTCCACTGGTCAATATTTCTATTCTTAAGCCAGGACCACACAGTTTGATTACTGTGGCTTTGTAGTACGTTTTGAAATTGGGAAGTGTGAGTTCTCCAACTTTGTTCATTCCAGACTGTTTTGGCTATTCTGGGTCCCTTGGAATTCTATATGAATTTTAGAATAAGCTAGTCCATTTCTACAAAAAAAAGGCTGCTGGAATTTTGGTAGGGATTGCGTTGAATTGTGAAACAGTTTGGCAAGTATTGGTATCTTAACAATATTAAGTCTTTCAGTCAGTGAACATGGGAATATTTCCTTTTATTTAGGTCTTCTTCAAATTCTTTAACATTGTGTTGTAATTTTGTACAAGTCTTTTACCTCCTTGATTAAATTTATTTTCTAAGTGGTACACAGTTTTTCATGCTATTATGCATGGAATTTTTTCCTTAATTTACTTTCTGACTGTTCATTGCTAGTGGATAGATACACAACTGATTTTCGTATGTTGATCTTGTATCCTGCAGCTTTCTTGAATTTCTTGATTAACTCTAATAGTTTTTTTGTGGCTTCTTTAGAATTGTCTATATATAAGAGCAAGCCATCTACAAATAGAGAAAGTTTTACCTTTTCCTTTTCAATTTGAATGCTTTTTATTCCTTTTTCTTGCCTATTTTCTCCTGCTAGAACATCTATTACAATGTTGATAGACATGGTGTGGGAGGCATCCTTGTCTTGTTCCTAATCTTAGGTGGAAAGTTTTCAGTCTGTCACCATTGAGTATTGTGTTAGCTGTGTTTGATTCATAGATAGCTTTTATCACATTGAGGAAGTTCCTTTTATTCCTTGTTTGTGGAGTGTTTTTTATCATGAAACTGTTGGATTTTGTAAAGTACTGTGTCTGCATCAAATGAGATCATCATATGTTCTTTTAATTTATTAATATGGTTTATTACATTGATTTTCATATGTTGAACCACCCTGCATCCCTGGCATAAATTTTCTGGTGTATAATTTTGTTTGCTAGAAATTTGCTGATGGTTTTATATATATATTCATAAGGGATATTGATCTATAGTTTTCTTTCTTTTGATATCTTTGAGTGTCTGGTTTCAGGCTAAGGTTGACCTCATAGAATGAATTAAAAAGTATTCCCTCCTCTTCTAATTTTCCAAAGAGTTTTAGAAGGATTGGTATTAATTCTTCTTTAAATGTTTGGTAGAATTCACTGGAGAAATCATCAGACTTTCTGTTTTTTCTTGAGTCAGTCAGTTTTGGTAGATTGTGTGTTTCTCAGAATTTTTCCTTTTCATCTAGTAGGTTATTAAAATTTTTGGCCTACAATTGTGCATGATATTATCTTTTATATTTCTGAAAGGTCAGTATAATGTCTCTACCTTCATTTCTTAGTTTATTAATTTTAGTCTTCTCTTTTTTTTTTTTCTTGGTTAGTCTAGCTAGAGGTTTGCCAGTTTTGTTGGTCTTTTCAAAGACCCCACATCTGGTTTCCTTGATTCTCTCTATTTTCCTGTTTTCTATTTTGTTTAATTCTGACTTAATCTTTATTATTTCTTTACTTCTGCTTGCTTTGGGTTTAATTTTATTTTCTTTGTATACATTTAAAGCTAACTTCCTTTTGCTGCATGCATAAGTTTTAGCATGTTGTGTTTTCATTTTCATTCATCTCAAAATATTTATGCAAAGTCTATATTCTTTATTGTGTGTGGACACTGAATTCTCTGTTCTGTTAGCTTAGTGGTCAGCTAGTTATTCAACAGAGATTTCCATAAACACCTGGAATGAAAATAAAATGAAATAAAAAAGCAAAGTCTCTAAATCTTTGCAGGTATATTCTGTTTTAGTTTGCTAATGGCTTTCAAGGTAATATACCAAAAATGGGTTTGCTTTTACGATGGGGATTGATTAGTTTAAAAGCTTATGATTTTGAGGCCAAGAAAAATGTCCAGTTCAGGTTGTCATCAGGCAATGCTTTTCTCCCTGAGGACCAACTGCTGGTGGTCCTGGATTCCTCTATCATCTGGCAAGGCATGGCGAAGCACATGGTAGTGTCTGCTGGTCACTCATCACTCTCTTCTCCTCTGGACTCTGTTGCTTTTTGCTCCATCTGTGGCTTCCTCCCAGATTCTGGGTGTTTCTCTGTCTCTGCAGCCTTGTAGATTCCAGTTTATAAAGGACTCCAGTAAGAGGATTAAGACCCTCTGTGGCTCTGCCTTTCTGGAATAATCTAATCAAATGACCTTTACCTGAATCTAATCTAATGAAAGGTTCACACCCACAGCAATGGACCAATTTAAGAACATAATTTTCTGGAATCCACAAAAGACACATAATCACAGATTCTGCTTGTGTGCTGGGACATACCATCAACATTCAGCCAGGTAGTTTACAACTCTGCCTTAACTTTCGTTTCCCAATTTCACAGAGCCTGAAGGTCAGCCCTAGTGAGAGCTTAGGGCCTTCTCAGGTCTTTTCTGAGCACGTGCTTCATACTGGGTATAAGCTTGGCCTTCTAGATTCCTAAGAATATGTGAGTAGTTTTCAAAATCCTTATTCTCCAGAGCATCTCATTCCCCAGTCTTTCCCCCAAATCTGTTCAGATACTCTGTTGTTTTGTCCCAACTGTTATCCTATTCCACAGGCAGCAGTGACTAATACATTTGCTTTCAAATGTTTTTGACAGACACCCCCATGGTACCTTCTTGAGCCTTGGGAGTTTCCTGCTTAATTGAAATAAAGGCAAACCTTTGATCAGGTCCTTCATGGAGCCACCATACAGGTGTCTTGAAAACCCACAATTCTTTGAGAATAAGGTCCCTTTTTTTCCTTCTGGTGTTAGTTCCCTGTACTGGGAATGTAGTCTGTTGTCTTCAAGACTTCTGCCTAGCTGAGTAGTGGGGTGGTTTGGTTTGCTAAAGTCTGCCAATATTTAAGAAGTGAGTTGGCTTTTATAATGGGAATTTATTAGAGTAAAATCTTACGGTTCCGAGGCTGTGAAAATGTCCAAATCAGAGAATCATCAGAGATACTGTCTCATCAAAGTTCGGCTGCTGGTAATACTGGGCTCCTGCCACATGGCAAGGCAAATGGGTCTCTGTCTTCTCTTCCAGGCTGCGTTCGCCCTGAGCTCGGCTGTGGGTTATCAAGCACATGGCAGGGCTCATGACTACAGCTTTGAGCTGCCCTGAGGGCCTAGCTTCTCAGGGGCCTCTTTCTGTGACCCTTTCTCCACTGATTCCAGCCTCTGGCCTCTCTTTCAACCTCTCCGTTTTCTCTGTCTTTCTGCAGCTGCAGGAGATGCTGGAGTCCTCTCTCACATGGTAGGGTAAAATTGCAGCTCTCTTTCTCTTTCCTCCCCTCCATTTATGTATGATTAAGACCCTTGGGTACCACAGTCTATTCAAATACCCTTAATTGAAGTGATCTAAAGTGATATAATCTAAAGGTCCCATATGCAATAAGCTTACATGCACAAGAATGGGTTAGTTTAAGGACATAATTTTCTGGGGTCCACAAAAGACTCAAACCATGACCTGGGGTTTAGGGTCAGGCTAAGACATGGAAGTTAGACCTTTATATCATATATATATATATATATTTTAAACAAATCAATTTTATTGATTATATATTAATAAAGCATACAAATTCATCCAAAGTGTACCATCCCTGGTATTTGGTATAATCATAAAGTTGTACATTCATCACTTCAATCATTATTACAGCATTTTTATTATTTCAATAATAATAATAAACAAAAAACAAACAAACAAACAATCAAAACATTTCTCATCTCTCAATCTCTATCTGTTTCCCCTGCTGTACATAGCTGCTACTTCTG